>CAUZXS010000358.1:0-85000 GCA_963585895.1 Sepioteuthis lessoniana
GTAAAGTCTTTAGTAAACGACCTTTATGTACAGAGTAGAAAAACATGTCACTAACGCTGAGAAGTGAAAGAAATTTGAATAGATAGATAGATAGATAGATATGCAAAGGCTGAGATTGATAGAGAAAATGATATATAGAATTGATAGATGTGAACAAATCAAGATAGATAGAGAGAGAAGAGATTGAAGGATAAAAAGATGTGAAAAGACTGGGATAGATAGCTAAATAGGAAGAGAATTAGATAGATAGATAGATAGATAGATAGATAGTATTTTGACAATGAAGAAAACAAGAGGACGAGGTAAGAAGAGAAGGCAATCCTCGAATGGATAACGACTGAAAAGTTGCCGCCGAGAACCGCGTGTCATGCGCACTTAACCCCATCCCGAGTCTGTACTGTTGTGTCGTATTCTAGATCATTATATATTTCCTTCTATTCCACCTCTATACTTGATATCCTCCCTCGTTACCTTCATTACTTTATTCCTAATGCCCTTTCCCCATATTCTCATCGACATTCCCCCCGCAACATCTTTCCTCATCTTTGCCCTATTCTTTTGCCACGTTTCTTCTTCTTCTTCTTCTTCTTCTTCTTCTTCTTCTTCTTCTTCTTCTTCTTCTTCTTCTTCTTCTTCTTCTTCTTCTTCTCGCCTCCTTTCTTCCCTACCTTGCCTCGTTGTCATAAAAAGGTCGACTAAGTGACGTCATTTACTTCCTTGGTCGACTGTTCGGCGCCGGAAATGACCTTTCCAATCGATATCTCTCTCGTTTCACACAGATCAATCAATCGTCGGTGGTCGTGGAATCAGAAACAAGCAACGAGTTCAAGGCCGTGCTTTGAAGAGTCTGTTGGGTGGCTATGAATTGAGAAAAGAGAACTAGAGATAATGACGGAAGCGGTGAATGTTCAGCGGTAAAGAGTGGGGTACCCGCGGGTGGCGCTCGCAGACATTGCAACGTGTTTGTTTCGTCTTTGCTTTGTTTCCTTTCAGCTATCTTTTACTTTATTTTCCCCTTCTTTTACTTATTTACTTCATTTATATCAAAATTCGCTTCCTTTATTTTTTGGACTTCATATTCTTTATTCATTCCTTTATTGTCAAATTTCTTCTTTCATTTTTTTCTTTCAGTCAAAATCTTTGTTTTTTGTTTTGGCTATATATATATATATATATATATATATATATGTAATGTTAATATATATATATATATATATATATATATATATATATATATATATATATATATATAAATTAACATTTTCTTTCTCTCTGGTAGATATATACCGCTTATCAAGTTAAGATTTTTTTCATTCATTCTTTTTTTCTCTTCTTTTACAATTCTTTGTGTTGGCCCTTTTCCCCTTTTTTTTATTTTAGTTATCCCTTCTTTTCCTTTCTTTCTTTCTTTCTTTCTTTCTTTCTTTTTTTTTCTTTTTTTTTACAGTGAATCATTTTCGTCTGCAATTCCTCTGCAGTTTCCTATGACATTTATCTTTTCTTCATATCAATCTGTCTGTCTATTTATCTGCCTATCCGTCTATCAATGTTTCTATTGATTTAGCTAGCTATGCATCAGGGCTTTCAATATATTAACTCGTCCGTTTTCTTAAATGTAGACAAACAAGCCTGCGCGTTTTATATTTGTTGACATATCTATGTCTATTCGAGTCTGTACAAAACGACTTTAACTTCTATCACTTTGTCATTCTGGTTTCGTTTGGTTTGGTTTCTTTGTTAAATGGCATATCAACCTTTGTAGGTTATTTAGTGCCGAAGCCATTCTCCTCGAAGAACAGTAAGTAAAGTTGGCGACCATAGTCGAGGATGCCCAGAAGGCTCCCTTTTCAATAGCTACTACACCAAGGTGTAGGGGGGGCGCTGCTCCTTTCCATGGATTGCTCCACTTTACCCTTGATCCGTACTTTATAATGCTGAGTGTTAAGCAAGGAGGCATCAAGTACCTTTTTTGATTCTTTGGTATGACTTGACCTGTGATTGAACCCAGGTCTCCCGGGCCATTGGCGAACAGTCTAACCGCTAGGCCAATGTCCGGTGTTTTTCTTTTTTTTTACTGGTACTATTTAACCTATAGCTGGGAGGATAAGGGGGTTCATACCTTTCCCAAGGGTATTTGCCGGAAAGTGACGTAATAGCACAACTGGAGTACGAACTCGCTTACTACGATTCCGCAGTCCATTCATTTAACCATAACGCCACGAAGACACCCCCTCTGTCATTCTGTCTCTCGTCTGACCCTATCTCTTTATCATCACAAGAAAGGAACTAGAAACCCAAGTTCAAACTCTAGACGAGGCTGTTTGAGAAAGCCATGAATCCATCTCTTCTCTCCCCAGCTATGGGTAATCGTTGAGCAAACTGGGTTCTTTAGGTTTGTAACCAATCAAGGAGAAGGAAAGCTTTGAATTTAAAAGAGCTTTACCCCATTTAACAAATTGGCCTCGTCTTCTATCCTGCTCGAGGAAGAGTCGTTAATTACATATAAATATAAACTGATAAGTGTTTGAAATTTATTTATTAGGATGCTTTATTTATTAGGATCCTTTCCGACTTTCTGATAGTGTTTGAAATTTGCGTTGGAGTTGGTAGATAAATTCACTAGAAATATCCCAAGCATTATTAATTTTTGATGAATTAATTAATTTTTCATTAATTAAACATAGGCCATCATCATTTGTGCGGACAAGTGTAAAGAATAGTTTTATACACACACACACACACACACACACACATATGTATATATATATATATATATATATATGTGTGGGGGTGTATATATATATATATATATATATATATGGGGGGGTCCACACATGGCCGTGCAAAAGCAGGACGACCAGCTCGTACATACATTCAGCAGCTATGTGAGGATACGGGATGTTGTCCTGAAGACCTACCTAGGGCGATGAACGATAGGGAGGAGTGGCGAGAGAGGGTCAGGGATATCCGTGCTACCAGCGCGATATGATGATGATGATATATATATATATATATATATATAGAGAGAGAGAGAGAGAGAGAGAGATAGCAGAAAAACATAATCCAAATAGGAGAATTTATTATGAATTGAAGTTGACGTTGAACGTTTCGGTTTAGTAACCATCATCAGGACTTTGATATCAGAATAGTTCACATAGCGATGGATGCTTACTAAGATGACAGGTGCTACTGAAAAGTATACAACTAAAAGATACAAATGTGCACATAGCGTTCATAATTCAAAAGAGTTAAGAACGTGTCTGGCACAGTAGCCAACTATGTTTGAGGATCGACCTATGTAAAAGGTATCAGTCTAACCCAGAAATTTGAGCAAAAATCCTGAAGTCGAATTATTTTAACGACAAATCCGGAAAGAACCGAAGAATCAAAGAGATAACTTTTGATTAAAAGACGCTACATTAGTTTCTTTTATTCCTTTGTATTGCTTCGTTTTTCTCTTTGTAATGGAGCTAGAATTTTTTTTTCCTCAAAAAAATAAAATTACTGAATTCGAATTTGAGATGTCGAAAATCTTTAAGTTTGAATCCACATCTCCTTAGTGACATGAAGGGTTCACAATGTGTCTGCTTACTTGAACGATTTTGATAAAAGTATGAATTTATTCACCCACCCAAACTCCGCACGGGGACGATTTAATACTTAAATATATATATTTACTCAACCCCTCCTCTCAAGGACTATTACGTTCACTTTCGGGCAAATACACATGGGAAAGGTATGATCCCCCTTATCCTCCCAGCTATGGGTTAAATAGTACCACAACTGTTATTCTAGGAGAATGGCTTTGGCATTAAATAACCTAAAAACGGTTGATATGCCATAAAACAAAGAAACCAAACAAACCATCCTCTCGAGGAGGCTGTGACATAAGGTCAACTTTTAAGCGTAGGTTAACAGGTTGAGCATTATATTTTTGTCTAGAAGTTCTGGCCCACTGGATTGGAAAATACTTGAGCTGGCTGTGTTGCCTGATACACGGACCAGGACAGGTGTGTCTTGGTCTGATGGAAGTCAGTCAAGGTTGCCTGACTCGGGTGCTGGGGAGGCCCAGTATTCACGTCTCACAGCTGAGACAGGCGCTCATTGATCCTCAGGTGGCTGTCACCCCAGGCTCCAACTCTCTTCGAAGGGATTAGGTTTATCCCCTGACGCTTGAGGTGTCGCTTTTTAGGGGAATGCCGACGAGGCTCAAGGCATTTTTGCAACTGCCGGGCATGTTGGCTAGGGTTCTGCACCTGGTTCCCACAATGATGAAAGGCCATGTTCTATACATGTGCGTACGTGAGACACCTGACAAATATCAAATTAACAGGTTTGAATTCAGACTTTTCCTTCCTAAAAATATTTGCCATACCATGGTTTATGAGCCCAGTCAGTATTATTAATAACCCATAGCTGGAAGGATATTGTTGGATTCATACGTTTCCCAAGGCTATTCGTGCGATGTAAAAATCAAAGAATCTCATCAAGGATTTGATCTCGGGTCATCATGTCTATTTCCTATTATGATATCCATTACTCTACGTGCGTTTTCGATTCTTTCTGGATTTGTCGTAAAAATTATGCGACCTCAAGATTTTTGCTCAAATTTCTGGGTTAGACCGATACTTTCTGCATAAGCTGATCCCAAAACACATAGTAGGCTACTGTAACGTTCCAATTCATGTTTACAGTCAGTACATTAGCTGTTGAAAACGGTGTGTGATTCTTCTATATTAATCTTTGGGTTGATTTTTAAAAAATATATCTTCACCAAACGCGAGTTTAGGTTGTAAATGTTGCAGTCTACTATAGTTACGGTAAGTGGTATATATCGATTGTTAGGAGTATTGTCCACTGCTTGACCCCTCTTTGGTAAAGGTTTGGATTTGAGCCCTGCTGTATAAGTCGATTCCTAGTTTTTTTAGGAATTTTGTCATGTATTAATGGTCGATTTGTACATCGGAATTTACAATATGTGAGATTATTTGTTGATAGAATGACCATTCTAGATTAAAAATCTATCAAATGATCTAAAATAAACAAAAATCTTTAACTAATTGTGAATGCGGCATTTTGTTAGAAAACCATTTTAGAAATAAAATATTGTCAAATTTCCACCATTGTAATTGATCTCCACGTGATTTCAATTAAATCCAAGTTCATTTGTTCTAATAAACATGGTGTCATTGTAACGTAATGGCCAAGGGATTTCGGTTCATGCCTTTGAGTTTATTTAGGTTGAGAACCATTCGGCTCAGCACATGGGTTATGTGAAATGCAATCAGTCTCGTCCAGGATTTGAACTCGTGTCGCCGTGTCCCTTTCCTACCACGATAACCATTACACCACGGGCACCTCCACTCGCGATGGGGACCAAATGAATAAGACAGCATAGCAAGATTGTGTCTCTCCTCCTTATGTCGAAACCTTTAACTCAAAGTTAATAAAAAGGTTTCGTACGTGTTTTCGAATTCCGAGATTCCTATGTTCTATCGTTATGAACATTATATGTCCGTTTCGCACATAGCATTAATTGTGGCTATGGAACATCATCTCTTTGTCAAATAGAAAGCCTCTGAAGTTAGATCAGTTCATATTCCTCGGTAGCAATGTTTCATCTACTGAAAACGACATCAACAAACACATTAGTAAAGAGCGGATGGCTATCGACTATATGGAAATCTGATCTTTCCGATTAAACAGAACGTGAAGTCTTCCCAGCTGTAACCGTGTCAGCCGGTCTTCTGTCGAACTTCTTCGTTGTCCCTGGGTCAAAATGTTCCCTGGTTTATATAATTTTCTGGGCGCCCACAAAAACCTCGTGCTCACACCTACCACCTACGCGTTGCACTTTGACAAGACTCATATCAAGCTTGCAACCCACGCAACTTGCGTGGCACTTCCGCAGAGAACACTTACATTGTTTACTTTATTCTGTAATGCTACCCACACATGCGGCATATCAAAGAGATTTACCACTCAATATTCCGCAGAAACACTTCCAGAAAAATCTAGATGGCAACTGCACAAGAACACAGCATGCAGTACACCACAAAATAGCTGTTGTGCTGCTACTTTCCGCCCATCTCACAAACCCTCCGAATAGGATGAGCAAGACATGCTGGCACAGCTAGTTAAGTATGGATAAACTTATAAACAACGTTCTCCTATAAACTCCTATGCATGGCCAATCAGCAATTTATTATATTCATTTGGTTTGAATTTGTTATTCTTTGTTTAAAGGCATACCAATCTTCATGGGTTTTTAATGCCAAAGTCATCATTGTCAAAGATCATCCGTAATACTATTCATTCCATAGCTAGGTGAATAAATGGGGTTTATACCTTACCCAAGGGTATTAGTTGGAAAGTGTGGTTTGAACTCGCTTGCTTCAAGACCGTAATCGAGCAATTTAGCCATTACGCTACAGGGACTCCTCCATTATTTTTATCAGCACTGTATGAACACTGGGTGTCGTCTAGAGGTCTTACGAAGTGCGATGGCTAATCGGGACTGAAGACAAGAGAGAATCTGTGGAATCCGTGCTATCAGAATGTCTTGATGAGAATCATAATATGTCAGAAAATATTTGGAAGCCTTAATAGTTCGCATTTTAATTTATTATTTTTCAATAAAAAAGCCAAAAAGAAATTATAGAATTTTTTTTTATTTTTTCATGCATAGCTTTTTTTAAATACTTATTTATTGCCCCTGTGCCTGAAAGGGAAAACCGACGGAATTTAAGCAATTTTAAAAACCGACTCGCAGAAGTTTCCATTCTTGTCAGTTTTCCTCATATTAAACTGTCCTTGTGTCATATTTTGGCCAAATGGAGAAAACATTGACTATATCCCCTGTAGACAAGTAAGGTGCACCCCCACCACCCAAAAAAGGTGGTGTCCTTGATATGACACTAAATTGTATCTAGTGGTGAGACTCCACCTCTGAAGCTCTAGGAAGTGTGCAATATATTTTCATTACCATTATTTCCAGGCACACTCTGACCCGGAGTTGTTGTATCTGTTACAGTCTGATCTATAAGATCTGTTTAAAGATTAATAGGTTGGTTGGTGGGTTAGTTTGTTGGGTTTTATGGCATATCAACCTTTGTAGGTTATTTAACGCCAAATCCATTTTATGTAAATAATCTGTTCTATTTAAAACAATTCAATTTAGCATAAGTACAGAGTTTAATTGTCAAAAACATTTCCATTTCAAACTAGTCAAGCAGTTATATGTAACAATTCAGTTACGTGTAAATACAGTTTTAATGTCGAAAACAGTTCTATTTCAAATAATTCAGTTAAGCATAAGCACGCAGTTTAAATGTAAGTACGGTTTAATTGTCAAAAACATTTCTATTTCAAGCTATTCAGTTTAATCATACAATTCAGTTTAGCATAAGTATGCCGTTAGTTGTATTTGACCCATAGATAGGACCCTTATCAGGTGCTACCACTCCGGGCCAGAGTGGACCTGGAAGCGATGGCAATGAAGGGGTACTCCGCATTCCCCAAAGCTCCAGCACTGCTGGAACCTCACCATCAGATTGTTTAGTGTCATATCTAGGACACTCATTGGGGGTCTTACCCCTCTGCAGAGAAGCAGTCGGTATATTCTACAGCCCCAGCCGACTGGGCTAAAAATTGATAGTTTTGGATAGTAAAACTTGATAACACACAACTGTAAATTATTTGTTTTAAGAATAGTTACTTGAAGTTATATTTGCTAATTGATCATTATTATTATTGTTATCATTTTGCTCCTTGAGAAATGGTGGGTGTCCTCGTTGTGTAATGGTTAAAGCGATGGACTGCAGAATCGTAGTAAGCGAGTTCGTACTCCAGTCGCGTTATTACGTTCACTTTCGGGCAATTACCCTTGGGAAAGGTATGAACCCTCTTATCCTCCCAGCTATGGGTTAAATAGTACCACTACTGTCCTTCTGAAAGGATGGATTTGGCATTAAATAACCTACAAAGGTTGATATGCCATTAAACGAAGAAAGCAAAGCGAAAGCAATCCTTGAGAATTTTTCAAATCGGCGCTAGCTGATGTCCTTTCACTGGAGACTGAGTGACAAGTCTCCTCAATTCTCCAGGATTCTTCACTGTATTCTGTCCGATCTTAATAATACTGTAGTTTGGATTGTCTCCACTTGTCCTGTTATATTTAAGTCCTCCCGTCCCTCAACCAATTCTTTGGTGACTGTACCAAGAGCACCAATTACAATTGGCCTAACCGTCACTTTCATGTTCTATCGTTTTTTCAATTCCCAAGCAAGTTCCAGGTATTTATCCTTCTTTTCACTTTCTTTCAGTTTTGCTCTGTGGTTTGCAAGGATAGCAAAGTCCTCAATTCTGCAAGTTCTTTTCTTTTTTTTTTTTTTTTTTTAATTATTATAAGTTCTAGTCATCTGGCCTCGATAAGGTGATCGTTTAAGACTTTTAAAAGTCAAATATTACGAGATTTTGTTTCTTCTGATAAGTGTAATTTACAAATGAAATCCATATAAACTTGCACGTCTATGAACAGATTATACAGAAGAAATTTATTCACAGGATCCTTAGAGAGGTTTACACAGTGAGAATCGAACTTTCTACACCAGCGAATAATTGAACAGAAATAACGAGTTATCTTACTTCAGTTCTTGCTCAAAATCCTTTCTAATTGGTTTGATGTGTGTTGAAGAAGATGAATGAAGAAAAATAAAGAAAAGTTAATATTAAAAGCTCGAGATGTTATGATGATTAACAATATACTGGCTCCGGAAGAGAAGAAAAATCTGCTCTAAGCAAAGCAGAGGGAAATAAACTGTTCTTATTGACCTTTGCTAAATGCTTGAATTGAAGAATATAATCAGTGATACACATTTCGTTTATTGCTTTTTTTTAAGTGACAATATAAAAAAAATGAGCTTTCCGCCAAACTGACACACAAGGTTATTTTTTTTAAATTGAAAGAAATAGCTTTTTATTGTTAAAATCTTGAAACTATATAATTGTGTGTAGACAAATGATTCTTACACTCACCAATATAATTTTTGGTGCCAAGAAACGAAACACATTTTTTAGATAATTTGATGGGGCTGATTTTGAAAATGACCTTAGTTTTTCATTAGTTACAGTTTTTGCTGAACTGTAATTGACCATTTTCTGAAAAAAGATCAATTTACGATCTTAGCTGATCACAAAACTTAGTTAATAAAGGTTGTAGAAACCCATCCATTTCCAAGTAGGGTGAGCAATTTATGTCAGCTGCCTGAAATAAACTGTTTCTATAAGAAAAAAAAGTGTTTTTGAATCAAAAGATATTCAATAGAAGTACCGAATTTTTCAAATTTCACAATAAAATTTTGAATAAACTGATAAACTTTATCTGTAATAAACTTTAGTAGACCTGATAATTAAGGTGACTTAAAAGATAAGACCCTTAGATCTTCTGTTTTATATTCATAAATTTATCCCATCACTTTTGTTCCGTCATTACAGAAGGAAACCCTGCAAATTGAGAGCTTTTGCTTTCACAATCGGAAAGAAACTCCAACTAAAGACATGCCAATTGAGTGCACCTATTCCATTGTACATGATGAACATCATGAAAATTATTTCATCATAACATCAGAAAACTCATTAAATATGATGAGTTTGTTAATTCAATGTATGTCTTGGAATTACGTGCAAGGACATCGTTTGTTGACGTGGTGAAAAACTTATTTGGCAATCGCCGGACCGAAAACTATAATGAGTTAGTGGAAAAGCAGTTGAAAAGTCCACAAAACATAAGCGCTAATTGGATTATTAAGGTTCATTTTTTTACAAAGGCATCTAAATAAATTTCCGGATAATAGCAGCGATATGAGTGATGAGCAAGAAGAACGATTTCATCAGGATATCAAAATAATAGAAGAGCGCTACCAAAGACGCTGGGACAAACGAATGATGGCTGGAGTATCAAAGGGACTTAAAAAAAAATTGAACGTGACAATCAAGAAAGAGTTCTAATGTTCATTTCTGCTGTTATTTTATTAAACGATTCGATGAAAATACCTATTGGTCTAGGTATATTCAATCGTGTTATTTTTAAAAACTAAGGGTTTGATTTACAAAAATAGTATTTCTCATTAAGCAGACCAATATTTATTGGCTTAAATACGAATTGAGAAGTTTCTATGATTTTATTTTAAAAAATATTACCATCTGTCAAAATCATATATACTGAAAATAAACCAAAAATACTTTTCTCCAAAAATGAGGCATTTCTGTACACCAAAAACAGTAGCTATCCAAGGAAAAGTAAATGCCATTTTCAGATTCAGTGGTATGACATAAACTATAGTGTCTCGACATCATTTAAATATTTTTTTGTTGACTAGTGTTATTAAATAGAAAAATCACTAGAAATCATTGAACTGTGTGCTAAAAAACGACTTTTATTAAATAGAAAAAATTCCTTGAAATCGTTCAACTGTGTGAAAACAAATGATTACTATTAAATAGAAATAATTACTTGATATCGTATAACTGTGCGCAAATAAATGATTATTGTTAAATAGAAATAATTACTTGAAACCATGTAATCCTTTCTACGTTATTCGTTTTATATAGGAGCAATTTAACCCAGACAACTGTGTGTAAATTATTTGTATTCGATAGGAATACTTGGTATGATATAATTGTGTACAAAAAGAAGATAATCATACAATAAATGCGATTCCCAAACCTTTAGGTATAAAATAATCCTTGGTTAACATGCTGTTAAAATCAATCAATCAATCAATCAAATTCGTGTTCAATACGATCATTTAATGCTGATTATTAACAAATGGTAAATCATGATGATATACGTGATAGCAAGAAGAAATTGTAAAAATCAGGATTATCAAGAAAAGTAAGAAAGAAGGAGAAAAGTTGAATTTAACGAATCTATGTGAACTTTAAAAAAAATGTAAGATCGGAAGGATGTTGGTTCTGCCAAGTTCAGAACATGCTCTTTTTTTTCTTAACTTCTCATCACCCCCTATCCCTACATCAATTCACCCTTCCATAATTTCCTTAAGTCCCACCTTTCTCTATCCCTGCTGTCGTTATTTTGCTTGGTACCGACTGCCAATGTTGGCTCGTGATCTCTCTTGTCTTTGATGTATTCCATCGCTCCACACGCACGACCTAACTTCAACACGCAGATGAAGGGGAAAAAAGAAGGAAAAATAAAGAATGGCTTGGAGTGATGGGTGTGGCTAAGGGAGAGAGAGAGATGGAGAGAGAGAGAGAGAGAGAGAGAAACAGAGGGAGAGAGAAATAGAGAGAGAGAGAGGTATAATGTTGATCATCTCGTCCCCGACAACTTGGCAATCGAGCGGACGCAACGGCTCCAAGGTAATGACGAAATAATAAAACAGGAAACAGTTCTTAGTGAACGATCGACATACAGCTAAGGATTCCGAAGAGTTCAGCAAGGTGCTTCTAAGGGTTATATATACGAACAGACTTAGGAAATAGTTATTTATTATAGATTGAAAAGTGTCGTTATAAGAATAGAACGGGCTTTGAGTGATGCCAGTTCTTCACAGTGATAAATGTGGGTTTTTTTGTCAAAGTCATTTCACTATAACCCTGACATATATGGACACACACACAAACGCACACAAAAGTGTATATATATATATATATATATATATAGTCATCCATAGACAGACTGTTTCGTTGTATCACATCTCTTCAGTGTAGCTAGACACGTAGGAAGCTTAAAGGTGGGATCGAAACCTGCCCAACTTTACGTTAGACTTAGTATCACCCCGCTCAGCCAGCAAGCGAACCATGTCAGCTCGGGAATTATAAGGCATTATGAAGTAGCTTTAGTTTGTTTACTTTTTTGTCTTACTGGATATCAGAGTGCTCAATTCATTCGAAGAGCTTTACGACCGTAAATATCTTCGTCAGAGTGTTCAACCCTCATAGAGGAGCGTATATATTGTCATCCATATATATGTATATATATATATATATATATACATATATATATATATATATATATATATATATATATATATATATATATATATATATATATGATTTGCTATAGTTATAGAGTGCTCAATATCGGTAAAAAAACATATGACCAGATAATCGCATTGGCGAGAAGCTGACAGTAACCAAACGCAATTGACTGGGTCTATGCAAACCATATATATATATATATGTATGTGTGTGTGTGTGTGTGTGTGTGTGTGTGTGTCTTTGTTAAACCTTTGTCAGAGTAAAATGTGACAAAAGGTTAACTTTTCAAGCGGAATTTGACAAATTTGTATCAAGAGTTCTTTTCTTCCTATACGGGTACCACTCCAAGTTTAAAGAGCTCAGTCTGATGTACGATTAACTCAAAACTGGAGAGAAAATAGTTGGTTGCACACCTTTCTTTGGGATATGAGCAGTATGAGAAATACAATTAACCTCGTCCAGGGTTTGAACTCGGGTCACCGTATCCATTTTCTGTGAAAAAAAGCACCTCCATATACACCAAGATCGTGATACACCAATCATATATATATATATATATATATATAATTTACTAATAATTGGTTTATTTTTATTATAATTTAGGAATTATTAGTTACATTAATAAAATATCTATTACATAATAATTCTTTGCTTATAACGATTAACTTAACAATCGATATGTTAATTTCTTCCATTAACATGGATTTTTTACGATAGTTTTTATAATTAGAAAGAGAATTTTTGTAAATTAATATCAGCATTGAATTATTATTTCCTAATAACACGAATTATATAATTTGATATTATAATACATAATAGTTTCAACGGAAGTATGGATGCATATTTTATTTATGATTTTAAGCCAGTCACATCCCACAATTTACTTTTTTTTCAGATTTAGGTTTTTTAATTTTCAGTAGTATTTGAAATTAGGGGTAATGGGTTTTTTAAAGGATTGTATAAACATTTAATCAAATAATAATAGATATGATATCTCCATTGTGAAACCTTTTTTTGATTAAAAAATATGAAAAAGAAAAATATTTAATTAAAAAATTATTTCAATTAAATTTTTTTTTTCAAATTCTATTCTCGCCGGAACCAATATAAGAACACCCAAATAATTTTTTTCATTTAACATCTGATGATGGTAATCAAAGAGTAAAAATAAATCTATAATGACACCAAAGAAGAGAATTTTTGAAAATTTTTATTTAATATATATATATATATATCATCGAGCCGTGCCGATAACACAAAATCCCTCATTCGTTCCTATCAACTATTACTCAGACAGGTCCTCTAGACTGCATGCAGTGTCTACACTGATGTATGTAGGTCTTTGCTGTTTAGCCAGCATTGGTGTGTCAGTGTGTCGTATTCCATTGGAGTACGTTGCCTATGAGTTAGTCCTTTCTACTCCAGCAGTGCCTTGCGTGTCTTGATAGGCTTTTTCGTATGTTTTATGAAATGGGAGATAAGTGCTGCTTCCAAAATTTGTTTAAAACTGCACATACCATTCTTGCGTAGTCGCCATCTAGCTCTTTCTCTCAGCGTTTCGTTAGAGTCCAGGTAGTGCATCCATACGGTTGTACCGATTCCACAATAGCTTCGAAGCATCCCTGTTTTATTTCATCCGAGAGATCAGATTTCCGTGTGATCCTCAGCTTGTCAATAGCAGTTCACACCTTCTCTATGCGCATGTTGGCATGATTTTCAGTAGATGAGATACTACTGCAAAGGTATGTTAACTAATCTTCTAATTTCTGATGTTTACCACTAAAAGTGGAGATGGCTTCTTTTTGTTTGAGACAAATGAACTTTATATTATCTGCGTTCACGTAGAGGCCAAAGCCTTTTACTGGTTGTTCCAGGCGATGTAACAGCGATTCGGCTTGGCCTGTTGTATTTGCATGAAGATATAGGCCATCTTCGTTGTTTGCATCTATCATAGTTTCAGCGAAGTATCATCTGCTTTTTTTCTTTTTTTCTTTTTTAATGTGAAAACCATTTTCTTTTCTTAGATCTATTGACGTTCGTTGAATGTAATCGAGACAGATTAAATAGATACGGTGTTAATGTATCTCCTTGCAAGACTCCCGTGACAATGTCAAAGAAGTCAGTGTTACCATTATGTGACCTAACCATTGCTTTCCTGTTTTTGTAAAGCGTCTTTCTAGCGCTAATAATTTCTTTGCGATGTGTTATTTTCAGCCAACTTCGCAGAATTTATCCAGGTACTTTTTATAGTCATCGAGAAAACCGATTTTTTCCATCAAGTAAGCTCTATAAAAACGAGAATAAAAGTTAATATTTGGTGTATATGAGCGAACAGTGAAAACATGGTCGTCATTCTGAACCAATTTTTGCTTGCATACCGAAGAAAAATACTATCCTGCCAGATCTAGTTAGAATATTAAGAGCTTTCTCCCATTCAAGAATTATGCTTTAGCTCGATTGCTGTCTTGAATTGGTATCATGGGGATCTGTACTAGATCGAATCAATCTTTCAAAAAACTCATAGGAAGTGACTCCCTTTGATTTCTATCTTATAAACAGCATCTTCTTTCGGAGAAGGCAGCTCTTTCTTTATAGTTATGGTTGAATATTTCGCTTACGAGACCATTGAAAATTATCCAATTTTCACTAACCGTCGTTTTTTTTCTTAACTTATAAGGAAGCCACACATCAAAGGGGCTAACATTTTCAATGCTTGATTTGAATATTTTAAATATATTGGCTATAACACGATCTTAAATTTACAGGCAACTAATACTGTTAAAAAAAAAATTACACACATACCTACACACCGATGTGCGTGTGATGTGTATACAATCTTATATAATCTAGAAAATTATATGCACACTGACATATATAAGTGTGTATGAGTGTGTGTGAGTGTGTGTGTGGGGGGTAATTTAATATGTATACATATATGTATGTATGATTTTATTTACGTACATTAATACATTAATAAGCAACTTCCTTTTATTCAAAAGTAAGGCTTTATATATATATATATATATATAAAGAAAGAAAGAAAGAAAGAAAGAGCGACTGAGACAGACAGACAGACAGACAGACGGAGAAGAAACAGACAGACAGACACAGACAAGAGAGAGAGAGAGAGAGAGAGAGAAAGAGAGAGAGAGAGAGAGAGAGTGGTGATAGAGGAAGAATGTGAAAATGAGTTTATACATATATATATATATGTATGTATGTACGCTTGAGTGTGTATAATGCTTCCAGCGGATTTACGTTGTCGTTCTATATTTCTTCATGCATGTCATGAGCTATTGCGACGGAAGCTATAGTGTGGGGGCACTTCCTGTACCCCATCCCCATCTTCCGGAAAGAAAAGAAAGAAAATTTTGGTGCACTCACCCGTAAGTTCATCGAGTGCTTTACGATGAGTTTCAAATTTTCCGTTTTCAGTTTTATTTGTAATTTTCGCGTTTATAATAGGCTTTTCATTTAATTTTGGGACCATAATACTATATATATATATATATATATATATATATGATTTTAGTCTCGAGACTTTCTGATTGGTTTGGTTTTGTGGCATATCAACCATTGTTGGCTATTTAATGGCATTTTTTTTACATATACGAGGATCATTAAATAAGTTCCCAGACTTTTTTCGTATGGGCACTTTTATTGATAGTACACACATGAAACTCTTGTCCCCTTCGAAGTAATCTCCCCCGGCTGCAATGCACTTGTTGTACCGTTCCAATAACTTCTCGAAGGCCCCATGGAACGCCTCTTGTGTGAGCGTGTCAACGACCTTCGTCACAGCCTCTTTCATCTCATAACAACAGCCTGTGAGCTTAGGGAATAACCAAAAGTCACAGGGAGCAAGGGACGGTGAGGAACTGTCTTGATGGCCATCTTGGTCAAATAGTTTGTGACAAGGATGGAGTTGTGGACTGGTACATTGTCCTGGTGGTAATGCCACTGATCCGATTTGAAGAGTGCTGGCCTCTTCCGACAAAATCTCTTCCTGAACTCCCTTAAAACCTCAACATAGTAACCCTAACCCTTACTCTTTGACCAATCAACTCTGGTGTATAGACTTCCTTACGCCTCCCACAGCTCTCATCATCCCTCAAGAACTCGCTGCCTTCCTTGAATCTCTTATGCCACTCAAAAACTGATGCTCGACTCATGCAAGATGGTCGAAAAGCAGTCTGAAGCATTCCATACGTTTCTGTGGCATTTTATCCAAGTTTAAAACAGAATTTTATTACATATCGTTCTTCTAAAGTGTCCTCACGTCCAGATTGCATTTTTGAAATTCACCAGCTGTGACAATCGGGCATTAGTAGGGTATATTCCAATTCTTGCTGTAGCTGTTCATTTGAAACTGAAATCATAAAAATTAATCCGTCTTCTCATAAGATGTATCGCAATAACATAGTGAATTTTCAAGAGTCTGCGACAATTTTAAATGCCTGAACAAAAAAAGTCTGGAAGCTTATTGAATTCACCCCGTATAATAAATATATTATTGTTAAACGCATTTTGTTGATAACATTTTTAAACGAGCCTGAGCTCATTTGTTTTTACACACAGCTAAATGGTTTCACTTATTCTATCAAATACGAATAATTTCATGTACTATCAATTATTTGTTTGCACACAGGTAAATGTTTTCAAGTATTGCTATTTAACACAAATAATTCAATTAAACATCCGTCATTTCTTTACTCACAGTTAAATGATCAATTTTATTTTAAGCAATTCAGTTTAGCATAAATCATCTGTTTGCACTCAGTCGGAATGTCAAACAGTTCGATTTAACCCATAGAAAGGTCCTCTCAAGTGCTACCACTTCGGGCCAGAGTGGACCTGGGAGCAATGGCAATGAAGAGGTACGCTGCATTCTCTAAAGCTCCAACATTACTAGAGGTCTGCTATCAGATTTTTTAGTGTCATATCCAGGACATTCGTTGAGGGAGTCTTACCCCTCTACAGACGTGCAATCGGTCTATTCTACAGCCTCAACTAACTGGACATGGGACTTTGTGATACACTTCATGTATATATATATATATATATATATATATATGTGTGTGTGTGTGTGTGTGTGTTTGTTTAGAGTTATATCGAGACTAAGACTTTAATTGGCCTTTAGTTTAAAGTTCTAATGGAAATGAGCGCGCAGTAGTATAGGCATTTTTTTAAAGAATTATGACAGTTTTAAAAGAAATGATTTTAGCGAACCCGAGATCCTCCATACCAACCAGACTTAGTTACCTGCGTTTTTTCCTTGTTTTTTTTTTAACTGAAAACTCATATTACGTGTTAATGATTTGATTTTGAAGATGTGGCTGCGTCAGTACGAGAGTATGGATGCACCACATGGACGCTAACAAAATGCATGGAGTAAAAACTTGATGGGAAGTACACAAGAATGCTACGTGCTGTTTTAAACAAACCTTGGAAGCAGCCCCCGACAAAGCAGCAGCTGTACGACCACTTAACTACCAACTACACAAATAAGTAAAGCGAACAAGGTATGCGGAACAAGGACATTCGGCTGGGAGTGATGGATGATAGGAACGGATGGGGAGAGAGAGAGAGAGAGAGAGAGAGAGAGAGAGAGAGAGAGAGAGAAGAGAGTCAAATAAATTCGTATTCTCAGCGTGACTTGATGATATAAGTGATTTGCAGACGTGGAAGACATTATCAGAATTCCGACGCCACATCTTCATATCACAGGAGAAGTGGAGCTTAATGAACAGACCGACTTATGTAAAACTTCAATAAGGGTATGTATTTACCCAACCCCTCCACCTCGAGCATGATACGATGCAAAATTAATTCTTAAGCAGAGTTCAACAGGTTTAAATATAGTTTTCCTTCTCATAGAGTAGTCGTCATACCAAAGTTAAAAAAGCAGCCTGTCCTACTATTTACACGTAGTTGAAGGGAGAATCGTTGGATACATATTAGACCTATATGAAATGCAAACAGCCTCATGCAGGTTTCGAACTCGAGACGCCGACTTTATTTTCTCCGACGATAACCGTTACGCCCCGAGCACCTTTATTGAAACAGAATGTTGAATACAAAGAGGCGTATTTTGGAGAAAAAAATAGACGTTTATTTCATTATTAATATATATTTTTTGTAAATACTGCTTCAGTCTCAATATATTTTGCATAATCAGATATTTGTTTCATGAAAATAAAATAAAAGGTTGCTTCCACAAAAAGGTGATAAAAGATATTCAACAGAGAACGCTATTTATTCTGCTGATCTTGCAAACCGTTGTTAGTCATATTGTAAAAAGTAAGTAAAATTGGTGATCGTAATCGAGGGCGACCAGAAAGCTCCCTTTTCAATAGCTACTACCGAAGTGTAGGGGAGGGCGCTACTTCTTTCCCTGGATTACTCCACTTTACCCTCGATACATACCTCGTATTACTGAGTGCTAAGCAAGGAGGTATCAAGTACCATAGTATGACGCGACCTCGGATTGAACCTAAGTCTTCCGGACCATTAACACACACTCTACCCACTAGGCCAATGAGCCGGTAGTCACATTGAGTGCGCCATTATTTTAAACGTTGCCAAATTAGAGCTAAGTTCAGTATCATTGTGCTGTTTATCCATCTCTCTCTCTCTCTCTCTGTCTAAACTTAAGCCGCCAAACGAATTAGCTATCATAATCGACTCTCTCTTTCTCTCTCTATCTTTCTCTCTCTCTAGTTCACTGTAGTTTTCTCAACCCTAGAGAACGGCATCATTTGCGTGACATCTTATCGACAAAATATCTTGACAGCCACTGCAGGACAAACATTGCTTTGACTTTCTTTATCAACTTGAATAAATTGTTTTCAATGATTATCTGTAGGCCAAAAATATCTAGTCAGCTGCTTCCAAATGGGTAAATCCTTAATGATTATTTTCAGTAGTTATCGACAAGCATGTTTACGTTTTATCTCCCCCCTTGTGTCTCTTTCAACCAAACGTATAAAGAAACACACACATATATTTAGGTGTATATATATATATAGATATATGTAGGAGAGGAATTATTGAATTCATAATATGTCTCCAGCATTGACCTGTGTTCGTTCAACCTCTTCACCATCAGGGAATAATAGAGTATCGGTCACAATTCAGGCCGGAAATATGTTTCCTTGGGGTCACTTCCGTTTTTGCCTTTCATCTGACAATTGGCACATTTGGACGCATGCACATTCACGAAAACATCAAATAAACACGAGGTAAATAAGATGAAAGAAAATTGTAGAAAATGAATAATAAAAAAAAGAAAATAGTGGTGAAGCGGAAAAAACGAGGGAGAGAGAGAGAGGGGGAGAGAGAGAAAGAAAGGGAGAGGTGGGGAGGGAATAATAGAATTGAGGCGATGGAATGAAAATGAATTTGAAAAAGAAAAATTTGCGTGAAAAGGGATGAATATATAAGGATTGAAAGGGGACCATAGAAGAACGAAGAATAGTGTAAAAGATGAAAAAAAAAAAATCTCCAAATAAAAAGAAATAAGGAAATGATTGAAGCAAATAGAAAGAAAGATTAATCGAAAACGAATGAAAGAAAAATAAAGAAAAGAAAGACAAAATAAGAAATTACATCAAAAAAATAAAAATGAAATAAAATAAAATTCTCATTTCATATGTAATTTTTAGCGAGACGAAGTTACCCGTTTTTTAATCAAAAGATATAATCTCCCATATTTAGCCAACCAAAACGAAAGAAATCTCCGTGGCATAGTGGCTAACGTTCCAGACAGTTTGTTCGTAGTATGTGAGTTCGAACTCCAGTTGCACTATATCGTTCATTTACAGACTAACATTCGCAGAAAAGGTTGGAATCCCCATATCCCCACTCCCAGCTATGGGTGAAATAGTATAGCAACTATTCTTCAACAAAGATGGTTTTGGCAGAAAAAAACCCTACGAAGATTTGTCTACCAATGAACAAAAACCGTAACCAAAACATTGCAATGTGACGTATTTAACCACGTGATTAGCAACTAAGTTTACATAATTCTTCCACGGCATTAAACTGCGTCTTAAAAATTATAATAATCTTCTTTCTTGCCAGTTTTTCCACAGTAAACTCTTATTACTCACATTTTTTATGAAGTTTGCACATTTATGATATCAAGTATCCCTATCAAATACCAAACATTTGCACACAGCAATATGGGTTCAAGTATTCCCATCTAATACAAATAATTTTCAAAAAGATCCACTTGACTCATACACAGGACCCATACAAGAACAGCAACCCAATATTAGAGTGGACCTGGGAATAATGGTAATGAAGGAGCACTCCATATTCTCCAGATATCGAAAATTGGAGCCTCGATATCAAATGCTATTTAATATCAATTCCAAGACATCCTCTCTTTTTTGTTGGGAGCAGTCTTCTACAACAACTTATTTAGGTGCGAGGAAGAAGATTACGCTCCTACCTGAGAACAAGTTATCTCGCACAAAAAGAAAGCGCGTTGGACATTCTTAAAAATTTTCAGTAACCTGGAAAACATCTCGAGCCGAAGTCGAACACAAGTCCAAAATAGTATATCACCCATAAAAACAGAAGTCGCCAGTCCAGAGAGACGAGATTGTACCATAATTTCACTCTTTGTCTCTCACTGGTCTCGTAATCTGCTTTGGTTGTGAGGGCGCTTCTCATGTCACGTGTGTTGGACTTTAATAGCCAAGTGGAGCCCATCCTAGTCCGGGTCTACAAAAGCTTGGTTGTTGGTTGGTTGTTTTGTTTTACGGCGTATCAACCCTTTCGGGTCATTTAACGCCGAATTAAGCCATTTTGATAAAAGTTTCAAACAATTCAGTTTAGTATAAGTACACAGCTTTTTTTTTTATTTACACACTATTAAATGTAAAAACCGTTAATTTCAAACAATTCAATTTAGCGTAATTAGAGTTTAGTTTTATTTAACCTATAGATTGCTACTACCCCGGGCGACGATGAACCTTGCAGCAATGGTAATGAAGTAGTTCTCTGCATTCCTCAGAAGCTCTCATTGCTAGAACCTCACGATCTTATTGCTTAGTGTCATATCCAGTACATTCGTTGATGGGGCATTACCCCTCTAGAGACATGCAGTCGGTGAATTCTTCAGCCTCAGTCGACTAGGCCATGTTCTTCTTCAAGCAATTCAGTTCAGAATAAGTACACAGTTTAACTGTGAAAGAAGTTCTATTTCGAGCAATGCAGTTAAGAATAAGTGCACAGTTTTCTTCTATTTGACCCATAGATCGGACCCTATCAGTCGCTACCACTCTTGGCCGGAGTGGATCCGGGAGTAATGGAAATAAAGGGGCACTCTGCATTCCCCGAAACTCAAGCATTACAAGAGCCTCACAATCAGATTGTTTAGTGCTATATCCAGGAAACTCGTTGGGGGAGTCTTATACCTCTGCAGAGTCGCAGTCGGTCCATTCTACAGCCTTAACACTTGGCCGTCTACATTTGTTTGAATTCAGTTTTCCTTCTCCTGGATCAGTCACCTAACCAAAGTTTAAAAGCCCAGACTGCCCAACAATTTACCAATAACTGGAAAGAAAACATTTTCCCAAGGGTATGAGAGTGATGTGAAATGCAAACTGCCTCTTTTAGGGTTTGAACTCGGGTCCACTTCCAACGACGATAACCATTATACAAAGAGTGTCTCCATGGTAAGTGCCTCCAATGAAGGTTGTCAAGTTGCCTGTGACCACTATAGAAGAATCGATGAGCCAACACTTTATATGTGGGAAGGAAATCCTTTCCATCAACGTCAGCTCTTACTTGTCGTCGTCTTCTTCACACGCAAAGAGAGGCACTGTTTACTCAAGCTTCAATTTATCAATTTCGCAGAGATCGCTGCCCGATTTTTACTTCATCACACTGCTTTCTGCTGGGCCCCGTTACTTTCAAGTTTCGATTAATAAGTTGTATTTGCACATGTAAAACTGCACGCAATAATATCACAGCTAATAATTTCGCGAATAATGTACTCATAACCGCACGCACGCACGCACGCACACACACACACACACATAAATAAATTGGGGTAAATATATATCTGATAAAGTGAGATATGTGTTATTTTCATTTTTGCATAATTTATACGATAATCTTAACCCCTTGCAATCTGCAGATATAGGGTGCGGTTGCTATTTGAGGACAGATTTTATGGATTAGAAAAACACTTATAGAACAAAGAAGGTAATTGTATTTGACAACAAATAACAAGCATAGAAGTTAGCTAATGATTGATAAATTTTATTCAATAAAACCATCAATAGCATCAATAACTGCCTCAATACGAGATCGAACTCTGTTGCAAGCTCTGGTTAACTGCTCCTTATTCTTGTCAGACATTACTCGAACTATGGCAGCTTTTAAAGAGTCTTCGGTGTTATGGGGATGTTCATTAACCTCTTTCTCAACAACGCTCTACACATAATTGTCCAATGGATTGAGATCTGGAGAGTCAGGAGGCCAAATGTTGTGGTGATGTGGTCGTACAGATTATCAGCCATCCATTCTTGCTTCTGCAGGATTTTTGAGTTTGTATAAAAGTCTTTTAGATCTGTTTAAGCGGTTTTCTTTTGATTTTTCAGAAATAAATTGACCTCTCTTCATCACGTATGATTTGTACCGAATGTTTTCATAAACACTCCTTCTGATTGACTTTTCAGACTCATGCAACTTTTTTGCAATTGACCTCTTTGATTGACCTTGGTTTTCATCAATTGTTTGCTTAACTTTATGAATAAATTCGGGTGTTTTCATTGAATCAGAACGTGTGGAATGTTTTTTTTTTTTTCTGTTTTGATACAGAAATTACGTTATCATTTTCTTTTTTTTTTTTAACTCTTTACGTATCTTGTGGACAAACGATCTTGTAACTCTGAGAAAACATACAATTTCTAAATCCCCATGATCAGCCTTTATTTTCACAATCAGAGCATGCCTTTTCATTTCATTTTATTAGCATAGGTTCTATCATTTTTAATTTCTGAAAAATAGAAGCAGTAAAAATTAATAGAAAACAGTATCAATCTAAAAAATACATAGGGCATTCAATAAGTTTCCAGACATTTTTGTACAGGCACTTAAAATTGTCGCAGACTCTTGAAAATTTACTATGGTATTGTTATACATCTTATAAGATGACTGACAAATTTTTATGATTTCACGTTCAAAGGAACAGCTACAGCAGCAATAGGAATACACCCTACTAAATCCTGATTGTCACAGCTGGTGAATTTCAAAAATGCAATCTGGACGTTAGAACACTTTAGAAGAACGGTATGCTATAAAATTCTGTTTTAAACTTGGATAAAATGCCACAGAAACGTATGGAATGCTTCAGACTGCTTTTGAAGCATCTTGCATGAATCGAGCATCAGTTTTTGAGTGGCATAAGAGATTCAAAGAAGGCAGAGAGTCTGTGAGGGATGATAAGAGGGATGGGAGGAGTAAGGAAGTCAATACACCAGAGTTGATTGGCCAAAGGGTTAGGCTTAGGGTTAGAGTTACTATGTTGAAGATTTAGGGGAGTTCAGGAAGAAATTCCGTCGGAAGAAGCTCGCACTCTTCAAATCGGGTCAGTGACATTTTCACCAGGACAATGTACCAGTCCATAACTCCATCCTTGTCACAGACTATTTGACCAAGATGGGCATCAAGACAGTTCTTCACCCTCTTTATAGTCCAGACCTTGCTCCCTGTGACTTTTGGTTATTCCCTAATCTCAGAGGCTGTCGTTATGAGACAACTGAGGATATGAAAGAGGCTGTGACGAAGGTCATTGACATGCTCACACAAGAGGAGTTCAATGGAGCCTTCCAGAAGTTGTTGGAATGGTACAACAAGTGCATTGCAGCCGGAGGAGATTACTTCGAAGGGGACTAGAGTTTCATATTGAACTATCAATAAAAGTGCCCACACGAAAAAAGTCTGGAAACTTATTTAATGATCCTCGTATGTGTCCTAAAATACCAGCCGCACCTTACGTAGGGTGTCTCAATATACATGGAACCCATATGACAGCTAATGACACTAATAATAATTGCGTGTTCTTTTTTGTTTCAGATTTGAAAATAGTATACTATAACAACGATTAATCCTCGATCACAATGCCTTGGACAAGAGAGGAAAAATATTTTTTCACTGTTTATTTAGAGACAAAATCAATCAAAACTGTCTCAAAATAGATCTAAGCCAATTAATATGATAATAATTTATAACTGAGACAAGAAACTCCAAAAAAGTTGCATAAAATGGAAGCTGATATAACAATTAAAAAAGAATTGATTTGATGTTTCTAGCTCAGAGGATGCATGTTTTACAGGACGTATTCCGAATGAATGCCATTGCACTTATCTCAGTAATAAACCATTATCATATGAATGGTTGCATCTATTTTAAGACATCCTGTACCAGATTTCATGTTTAAATAAAAAATATTTACTCTCAAGAAATTTTTGGTGCGTTAGTTTCTTGATTGTTAAATTTTTGCTTCTTGAGAAAACAAAAAGGAATGAAAACATAGACGCCATTTTAGCAATCCATTATCATATTTATCCAACCCCTCCGCTCGGGCAGGATATGACACGAGGTCAATTTTTTAAGCGGAGTTTAACAGGTTTGTATTCAGAGTTTTCCTTCTCCAAGACTAGTTGCCTTACCAAGGCTGAAGAACCTAGTCTGCCCTACTATTTACCCATAGCTGGAGGGAGAATAATTGGATTCATACCTTTCTCAAGGGTATTAGTGCTATGTGAAATGCAATCAGTCCAGGATTTGAACTCGTGTGGCCGTGTCCAATTCCTGCGACGATAACTATTACACTACTGGCACCTCCATAGCAATCCATTATCATTTTGATTGAACTAGTAAAATTCTTAATTCATATCTAAAAAAATGTGTAGTTGGGAACATTTGAGAAATCTCTTCCGTAAACTATCTCTTATCTACAGTTTTCATTTAGATACTTATAAAATCAGTTATAGCCATTGATAAAATCAAAGAAAACGATTTCAAGCTAACGAAGGAAAGAAGTAGAAGGTATCCCGTAAAAATAATTACCGATGCCGACTACGCCGATGACATAGCGCTTCTGGCAAATGCACCCGCCCCAGCCGAAACCCTGCTACATAGTCTGTAACGAGTTGCTGCAGGCATTGGCCTCCATGTCAATGCACACAAGACGGAATATATGTGCTTTAATCAAACAGGTGATATCTCCACACTAAACGGTAGCTATCTGAAACTAGTTGACAAGTTCACTTACCTCGGAAGCAGCGTCTCATCAACCAAGAATGGCATCAACACGCGATTACCAAAGGCAAGAACTTCTATCGATAGGCTATCGGTCATATGGAAGTCAGACCTGACCGATAAAATGAAACGCAGTTTCTTCCAAGCAGCAGTCCTGTCGATAATGCAATATGTATGCACTACATAGACGCTAATTAAACGTATAGTGAAAAAGCTTGACGGCAACTGCACAAGAATGCAGTGAGCAATATTGCACAAGTCCTGTAGGCAGCACCCCACAAAGCAGCTGCTGTACAGCCACCTACCTCCCATCACGAAAACTATCGAAATTAGACGAACCAGACACGCGGGACACTGCTGGAGAAGTAGGGACGAGCTCGTAAGTGATGTACTCCTGTAGACCCCTTGACAAGGACGAGCAAAGGCAGGAAGACCATCTCGAACCCACATACAGCATCTCTGTGCCAATAGGGGATGTAGCCCTGAAGACCTGTCGGAAACAATGGACGATATGTAGGGGTGGCGAGAGAGTGTCAGCGATATCAGCGCTGATGGCGCGACATGTTGATGATGCTTTTATTAGACTGTTCTTTTATACAGGATAAGATTTTCTGTTCAATAAGTATTTTTAAAGGCTACGTAAGTCATCTGTTTTTCTTATTTATGAGTAATATTCTATTAATAGAATTTAGATCATGAATAGAAATAGCTGAATTACAATAAATATGGAACGTCAAAAAAACAAAAGTAAATAAAAATCGATTCATCTGAAAGAACAGAATTCTTCAATAAATAAATTTCATTTGGAAGAATTTGGTTCTCTAGAGAATTTTACCATTTTACTTGGTCATTTTTTAAATCATACCATTTCGTTTGTCTAATTTTGAAATTTATCTTAAAAGTTAGTGTATGACAAACAATATTTTTCAACATTATATATATATATGTATATATAATATATTGTTCTAGTGCAAAAGTTTACAGCGCTTTTGAAAATCAGAGAGTGAATACATATTTGAAAACCTGTTTTTCGCGGGAAATATTGCCACTCACCTCTTTATATATATATATATATATATATATATATGTGTGTGTGTGTGTGTGTGTGTGTGTGTGTGTGTGTGTGTGTGTGTGTGTGAGACCTGTTACATGGATGAAGAATTAGCATATTTCTCTGTTGAAATGGTAGGTCTTTGAGCCCAGGTTAGGATTTACGATATTTATTTTCAAGGTTGTCAAACGCCTCCACCAACACTTATGATAGAAGTTTAGCGAAACGCAATTTTTCATTTACTCAATTTAGCCTTCCATTGAAGTAAACTAACCGACAGATTGATGAAAAACTTTGCATATATATATATATATATAGAGAGAGAGAGAGAGAGAAAGAGAGAGAGAGAGTGAAGGAGAGAGGAAAGGAAAAAAGACAGATACCATCAGAATTTGTTGGTATTCTTTGAAGGAAAACCCAAAAAGTTTCTTCGTATCATAAGATATTTCTGGGACGCAATCTGTTGTGAAGCATATAGAGAAAAACCCTAACAAAAAAATAATGGTAACGAACATTTAAAAGAATCCAGTATAAAAAGATAACTAAATAAAACTGAAAGAAAAAGCCAACAAAACAAAATTTCTTAAAAAAAGCTAACAGAAATTTTGAAAAAGAAAAATATTTTGAAAAAGAAAACAAAAAAGCCAACAAAAAGTTAACAAACTAAAAAGGTTTTTAAAAAAGCTAAAAAGAAAAAAAAAGAAAGAAAAGTGTAAAAAAATTAACAGAAGAAGAACGAGAAGGAAACGAAAGATGAATAACATAAAATTAAGTGAAAGAAAGAAATAAAGAAATAGTGATAAAGTAAAAAGGGTAGCAAAAGAAAGAAAGAAAGAAAGAAAGAAAGAAAGAAAGAAAGAAAAGCAGTAGAAATGAAAGAAATAGAGATAAAGTAAAAAGGGAAGCAAAAGAAAGAAAGAAAGAAAGAAAAGACGAAGAAAAACGAGAAAAAGAATGTAAAGTATTCTTTTGACAAAATATTTTCGTGAGTAAAGAGAAAACACGAAGGGGAAAAAAACATAGCAAAAATAAATAAATAAAAACGAAACTAAATCTTCAACGAATGAAAAGTGATGGGAATATTCTTGATAGAGTCACGAGCAAACGAATTACGATTTTCAGTGATTTCATAGGCATTTCTTTTTTTTTTTTTCTTTTTTCTTCTGTATTTTTTTTTTTTTTTTTTACATTGGCAGCTGAAAAAATCGTGAAGACGATCAGAAAGATTAGACGTGAAGAAATATGGCTGCCATCGCATTTCCGGCGACTGCTTCGCACATAATACGTTATTTTATTTTATTTTATTTTATTTTAAATCATTGTTTGTGTGTGTGTGTGTGTGTGTGTGTGTCTTTTATGCCGTCTTATTCAAGTCAAATATATATTTACATATGTGCGTAATTAGACGCACCTGTGTGTCCACGTCTGCGTGTGTGTATGTTGTGTGTACTTCTATCGATGTTTACTTGAATTTTTACGTTTTTAATTGCATAACTGAACGTATCAGTATGGAAATGATGACGAACAATTCCTCCCCACTCTCTCTCTCTCTCTCTCTCTCTCTCTCTCTCTCTCTCTCTCTTTATCTATCTAAATATCTTCTTACACACACGCACACATTTATGTATATATTTATATATATTGTGAGAGAGAGAAAAATATGGATGATCTACCGTGATCGAAAAGGATAAGTTGGTACAAGGCCATAAATATTGGAGCAATTTATGATGATCTAAAATAAAAAATAAAAATAAAATAAAATTAGTAATACAAGACACCTGCCGAAAATATTTTTATACAATGCCGCAAGATGACATTAGACCAATTCTTTTAATTAGAGAGTACTAAAGCACTCAGAAAATAAGCGTTTTCCTTTCTATATTATTTCAAACACTGACTAATTTTACCAAGGGGATTATCTATTCATTACATTCATGAGAATCTTGTGTGTATATATATACGAGGGTGAGTTAAAAAGGAATGCCTTTTTTCTTTTGTACAGGAATAATTACTGACACAGAAACATGTATCACATTTCAAAATTAAGCTGGGTTCTATGGATCACATTCTTACTTCTCAACATAGTCATCGTTTTTCTAAACAGTAATGTTCAACTTTGAATGAGAGCATTTATCCTTGACTCGTAAAAGTATGTTGCCTTTTTTTTTTAATCAACTTCATCAATGAAGTTTTCGCTTTTTCGACACTGGCATGATGTTTGCCTCTTAAACCCTTTTTCATGGGGCTGAAGAGATAATAGTCGGAGAAGGCTAAATCTATTGAGTATAGAAGATGTGAAAAAGTTGTCCACCAGAATGAGGCAATTGTCTCCCTTTTCTTGATGCTAGCGAGTGATCAAGCATTATCATGCAGAAGAAGGACGTTATCGATTGGCAAGATTTAGCGCCTTCAGATGGTCATTTTTTAGGTCCCATGAAAGAGGGTTTTAGAGGCAAGCATTATGCCAGTGACGAGGAAGTGAAAACTGCACTGATAAAGAGGCACAGAGAACAGTCAACAGAATTTTAAGTGGCAGGGTTACATGCTCTCATTCGAACGATGAACATTGCTATTGGGAGAAACGGTGACTGAGTTGAGAAGTAGGGGTGTGATCCACTGAGGATCAGCTGCCTTTTGATGTATGATACATATTTCTGTGTCTCTACTAATGAAAAAAATCATTACTTTTTTTTAACTCGACCTTGTATATATATGTATGTATATATATATTGTTGCAACTAGTAGTGTCACGCTTTTTCAATCATCAGGCATTATTATATCTAAAGAATTTTTAAAGTTATGAGTGGCTGGTACGTAGAATGCACAGAATATAAGACAGAATATAAGAGAGAATTGAATTTACATCTAAGAAGATCTGAAATGTCTAAAAAATAGTATTAAAAACGAAAAATACAAAAAGAAAATTGTTTTAACGTTTAATAGCTTTGAACTACTTAACTTCTTCCATTTTTTTTTAAAACAAAATAAATATAAAAATACAAGTGTCATACAAGTAGAACAGAAATTAATTTTCATGCTTCGTTCTTTGTTTTCTTTAGTTTTATATTCATAGAAGTTGGCATTTCGTTCCGCACACTTAGAATCATGAGTTAATTTTTTAAGTGTTAAATTTTGAATAATTCCAATAACTTTAAAGTAATGTTTGCTAAATGGTTTCTAATCAGTGAACGTTGGATCATACAATGGTTGGCAAGGTAGACTAGCAAACCTTCACAAGTGAGATCGAGTCATACTAGGTATCCTATTCATACGGCCTTGTGCCACATCAGAGCAAAAAGCTTAGTAATTAACAAAATTGCTTCTAATCGGGGATCATTGGGCGATGTAATGGTTGGCAAGCTAGACTAGCAAACCTTCACGAGTGAGTTCAAGTCTCATTGGGTGCTCCATTCATTCGGCCGTGTGCCACACCAAAGCAAAAAGCTTAGTAAATAATTAAATTGTTTCGAATCCTTCAAGTCATGACTGAGTCGTTAATTGCATGGAAGAAACTTATTTTGAAGACCACATTTCAATATAAACTCCGGTCTTTTATCTCACAATATTCTTTATTTGGAAATATTTTGATATCCATTTTCTTCTGTAAACAAAAGATACTTTGGGCTGTAGAATACTCTGACTGCTTCTCTGCAGAATGGTTAGACCCCCATCCACATCGAGTATCCTGATATGACACTAAACAATCTGCTGGTGAGGCTCGAGTAATGCTAGCCCGGAGTGCTAGCACCTGATAGTGTCCTATATATGGGTCAAATAGAACTAAACTGCGTACTTATGCTAAACCGAATTGCTTGAAGTAGAACTGTTTTGACATTTGAACTGGGTACTGATACTAAACTGAATTGTTTGAAATGGAATTGTTTTCGTATGCTCAACTGAATTGTTTGAAATAAAACTGTTTTTGACATTGAAACTGTACTTATATTAAAATGAGTTGTTTGAAATAGAACTGTTTTGACATTTAACTGTGTGTAAACAATTACTACATTTATACTAAACTGAATTGTTTGAATTAGAACTGTTTGACTAAACTGAATAACTTGAAATAGAAATGTTTTTGACAATTAAACTGTGTACTTATGCTAAACTGAATTGTTAGAAACAGAACTGCTTATTTGTATAAAAATAGTTTTGGCATTAAATACCCTACAATGGTTGATATGCCATAAACTCAAACAAATCAAACCAAACCAAAAGATATATAGCTTTTGTTTGTTGTTATATTTGGATGCGTTTTTTTTTTATTTCCCGGGCAGGTTCCCATAGCCGCGTGGCAAACATGGATGATTTCGCCAATATAGTCATCCAGTCACGTTTAACTTTCAGACTAACGACCAGGTGAAAAATATGAACGAACTCATCTTCCAAAATATTGGTTTTAACAACATCATTGCAGCATGGATGGCTTTGGCATTGAATGACCCACGAAGAACAAAGAAATCGAAACCGAAAAATTGAAAAATGAGCAACTTGAACAAAAATGAGTGAAATAATTAGACGTTATCATTTAGCATGTTAAGGTACAAAACGAAACAGAAAGACAAAGCAGGAAGATTGTGCTACGCCAATATTGAAGGTGTGAAAAGAGTGATCGTTTTTCGTGCTCAAAAACCAGCAATCAAATTCTTTGCCTGAGAAGATATACCGGATGGAATGTTTTGAAATGCTATTGTTCGAACTCCAGTCACGGCATTGCGTTCACTTTCGGACTAATACCCTTGGGCAAGGTATTTAATCCTCTTATTCCCCCAACTATGTATTCAATAGTACTATTACTCTTCTTCTACCAGAATACCTTTGGTATTAAATAACCCACGAAGGTTGATATGCCTATAAAAAAAAAAAAAAAAAAAAGAAACATAAAAGCAACCAAATTGTAAAACTGTGATCTTGATATTTTAGAACTTGAATTTTTGCTACAAGCGCTATTACGTTTTCTTCCGAACTAACACTCTTGGGAAAGGCATGAACCTTCTTATTCCTCCAGCCAGGGGTTAAATAGCATCACTGCTGTTGTCCTACAAGGGTGGTATCAGCATTAAATTACCCACGAAGGTTGATAAGCCATTAAACGAAGAAACCAAACGAAACCTATTTTCCATGATATTTAGATAGTATTTTTGGACCCTGTACACAAATCAGCTATTTCCATGTTGTGAAATAGAAAAGAAATTCAATCTGTAAGAAGGCAGAGAAGAGACAAAAGCAGACCAGGGAAAAAATTGGTGACGCCATCGACCTCAAAGACGGTTGGTTATAACCTCGAAAGGTCGTGGATTAAGCGGTGGTGGGGAATAGGTGGACGATAGTCGAAGAAGTTTAAACAGTTCAAAGAACACAAGAGATGACGCAACATTTCAAGTGACGCGAAATTCCACCTTTTCAATAACATCACAAGTAAGAAAAAGCTAAAGATCATACGTTTAATGAAACGTCTTTTAAAATTCTTTTTCCAACCCAAGACGATCTCGTCATTGTTGAAAAATGGGCCCATTAAATTGTCCCCACTCCAACAATAGCCAGTGTCCCCTTTGTAATATCTTTTTCCCGATAGATCAACAGGCTAAGAAAGATAGATAGATAGAGAGATATAGACAGACTTAGATAGATAGATAGATAGATAGATAGATAGATTGTACGCTGTTGGGGATAGTTGAGTACTATGATCGTTCATAACTATCCACAACGTAATAATAATGAATTTTATCAGTAATGTAATAATCTATGTTACTATAAGTAAAGTTAGCGACTCTAGTCGTGGATGACCCGAAGGATCCCTTTTCAATAGCTAGTACACCGAGGTGTAAGGGAAGGCACTACTCTTTTCCCTGGATTGATCCACTTTACCCTTGATCCGTACCTTATAACGCTGAGTGTTAAGCAAGGGAGGCATCAAGTATCATTTTTTGAGTCTTTGGTATGACTCGACCTGGGATTGAAACCTGTTCTCCCGGGCCATTGACCAACACCAACAAACCGTTATGATAAGAACCGATATGTTAATATGATCAATAACACTTTGATTGTTTTTTTGTTGTTTTTTTTTTTTCGCGTGAGATCATTTCTGAACGTTTATTATTCTTCGTGTTCGGTTGTAATGGTTAAAAGAAAAACATGGAAGAATTACTATAAAGCAGTTTGAATTGTTTCGTACTGCTTTGTTTTTTCTACGCCATTTTTTTCGGAATTTCATTGTGTCCGCTATTTGCTGTTTCTATTGTTTTCATGGTCATAAACATAGTGTGATTATGCGACTGGATAAGTCATTCGAATCACAATCTTACACTACTTATCAAATTTAAACGCAACCCAGCTCAGTCAACTAAAATCGAACCCTAACCAGCAAAAATCTCTGACCCCGAGTGGTACTACCTTTCATCTACTGGTAAAATGCACAAGTTTAAAAATTATTTGTATCAGATAGGGATTCTTGATGCCATATAACTCTAAATAATTTGTATTTGGAATAGTTACTAGAAGTTAGAATAGAATAGAATATAACTTGAAACCATTGGTTGGGTTTTTATGGCATATCAACCTTTGTAGGTCATTTAATGCCAAATCCATTTTTATGAAAATAATAGGTTATATTTTAAATAATTCAGTTTAGTATGAGTACACATTTTAATTGTCAAAAATATTTCTATTTCAAACTTATCAGTTTATTTAAACAATTCTGATTCAGTTAATTTTGTTTGCACACAGTTAAATATTCTATATATAACAATTCAGTTTAGTGTAAGAACAGTTTCAATGTCAAAAACAGTTACATTTCAAACAATTCCGTTTAGCATGAGCACGCAGTTTAAATATAAGTATAGTTTAATTGTCAAAAACATTTCTATTTCAAGCTATTCGATTTAGTCAAGCAGTTCTAATTCAAACAATTCAGTTTCGCATAAATATGCTGTTAGTTCTATTTAACCCAAAGATAGGGCCCTATCTGGTGCTACCATTCCGGGCCAGATTTGACCAGGGAGCAATGGCAATAAAAGTGTGCTCTGCATTCCCCAAAGCTCCAGCATCACTGGAATCTCACCATCAGATTGTTTAATGTCATGTCCAGGACTTTCGTTGTGGGGGAGGGGGTATTACCCCTCTGCAGAGCCATATAATTGTTAATAATAGATAGGAATACATGAAACTATACATTATTTGAATTAGATTGGAATACGTGATATCATAGAACCGTTTGCAAAAATTTCTTCAGAACCAAAAACACAAAAAATGTAAATAAATGCGATTCCCTGACCTCTAGGTAATCCTAGACGATTTGACATGCCATTAAAATCAGTCAATCAATCAAACAAACAGTCTTTAAATACTGAAAGATATCCAGCCCAGTCGTCTGGGACTATAGAATTCACCGACTGCATCTCTGCATAGGAGTGTGATCCCTCCAGCGAGTGTTCGCGAAATGACATTAAACAATCTGATGGTGAGGCTCCAGTAATGCTGGAGCTTTGGGAAATGCAAAGTGCCCTTTCATTTCCATTGCTTCAAGGTCCACTCTAGCCTGGAGTGGTACCACATGAAAGGATCCTATCTATGGAGCAAATAGAACTGTTCAACATTTAAACTGTGTGGAAACAAATGACTTATGCTAAACAGAATTGCTTAAAATAGAACTGTTTGATCATCAAAATGTGTTTGAAAAATATCTACGATAAACTTTTTTGATCTGCTGACAAATAGTTTTATCATTTGAAAAAAATCTTTTTTCTTTCCAATTCTACGCTTGTGTTTCAATTTCTTTCTTTTATCGCTTATCAACCTTCCTGGGTTATTTAATGCCAACGCAATCCTTAAAGAAGAACATTAGTATTACTATTTAACTAATAGCTGGGAATATGAGGGAATCCACAACTTTTTGAAGGGTATTAGTCTCTAAATGAACGATAGAGTATTAGCCCGTAAATGTATTAGTCTGTAAATGAACGATATTGTTAAATGGATTACTCCGAATGGTAAATTTTTACCCTTTAACCCATCGGATTTTAGCAAAAACTAAAAATCAGATTCTATGCTTTTTAGCCGATTACACGAAAACAGCCTGAAAACATATAATCTCTGGTCGTCAGTAATGCTGGCGGTATTCGCAAAAAAAAAAAAAATGGAATCTGGTTTTTAGCTTTCGCTAAAATCCGATGGTTTAAAGGGTAAAAATTTACCACTCAGAGATAATTTATTTTGTTTCTACGTTTTAGTTGATTTATTCTGCAATCCTCTTCGGGGAGTTACCTTCAAATAATATCTTGAGTATTTTACCCTTTTTAATTGTACCCGAGTTTTTCAACTCACGAATCCGAACAACGAAATGTTGCACTCGGGTGGGAATATTTCAAGGAGCCAAAACTTAAGAAAAGTCTACCAAGACCCATAACAGGAGATCATAAAGAACTTTTTAACGACCAAATATCGTTTTTACGAGCACTGCATAACATATAAATGAATTTACTCAACTTGCACTAGCCTGTGAATAATCTAACACAAGGTCAATTTTTCAGCGGAGTAAAGTTTTTTTTCTCCTAGACTGGGTTGCCTTAACAAGGCTAAACGACTCAGTCTGTCCAACTATTTTCGCATTGTTAGCGGGGTTGAAGAAGATTTAGATTCATGCCTTTTCGAAGAGTATGAGGACGAAACAAAACGCAAACAGCCTCGCTCACGATTTGAACTCGGGTCACGGATACCATTTCGATAATTGTTACACAAAGCACGCCTCTGCCTTTCATGCCATAATCCAGGATTTATTTTATAATCCCTATTTGTTTGAAGAGATTTTCATATGCTGCTTCGATCATTTCGCCTACTTTCAAGTGTGATTCTTTATTGATAATTTCTTGGCTTCAATCAGAATGATGAAGAAATGAGGCATGCAACTGACTGGAAGAATCTTTTCAGTTGATAAAATCAACAAAGATGAGGATGGTAAGCTAAATAATGTGCCAAATAAATAAAATATCCATGTATCAGACATCAGTTAATTTGATCATCCAGAGATCCCGTATTAATCTTGACCTTGTGTCACATCGGATCACCACGGAGTCGAAGAGAAAATCAGTAAATCAGTTTTTTTGTGGTTCCCCAAAATATTTGATTATTAATATCTAATTATTAAAATTTAATTATTAAAATTTGATCCTTAGCTCAAGTTCGATCTTTATGACCATTTTCAAATCGCATCAGTTATAACAGGATTTTTATTTACAAATCATTACTAATCGATAATGGGAAGTACTCTATTAATAGTTTATAATAGTTATCTGCCAGGATTTGTCTCTGCGTTTAATGCCATATCAATCTTCATGGGTTATTGAATGTCAAAGTTATCCATGTAGAAGAACAGCAATGATACTATTTAATCCATTGACGTGGGAATAATGGAGAGTCCAAAGGGTATTACTATGCAAGAGAACGTAATAGCGAAACTGGAGTTCGAACTCACTTCCTTTGAGGCTGCTGTCCAGTACTTTAGCCATTACGTCACTCTTTGAGAAATTGTGAAATCAAAGTGAGTGCAAAGTCAAACCCTATTATCATTATTATTGTTGTTGTGATTAATTAGAAGAAAATTGTTTTCTCAATTTCTGTTCTCTAATTTAGACAAGTGTAATATTACAGCGCTAACAAAAATCTCGCTACAATATTTTGTTTTTGTTCTTTTACAGTAACATACAAGCATATGGAAATACAAATTTTACTAATATCGATTGCTTACTTTTTATTTCGTTCGCCAATGGCCCAGGAGGCCGAGTTTCAATCCTAGGTCGCGTCATACCAAAGACTTTTAAAATGGTACTTGATACCTCCTTGCTTAACACTCCGCAATATAAGGTACGTATCAAGGGTAAACTGGAGCAATCCAGGGAAAGAATTAGCGCCCTTCCCTACACCTCGGTGTAGTAGCTAATGAAAAGGGAGCCATCGAGTCACCTTCGACTAAGGTCGCCAACTTTACCTACTTATTAATATTTTACTCTTTTGAACGTTTTCATACCAGCGTTAGCTGATGGTTTTCCACTGGAATCTGAGTGACATCAAGTCTCCTCAAGTCTCCAGGACTCTTCTCGGTATTCTAGCCGATCTTAATAACGCTCTCTTGTGGATATTTTCCACTCGTCCTCTTATTTCCAAGTTCTCTATTGGTGAATGTACCAAGGGCATTATTATTATTATTATTATTATTATTATTATTATTATTATTATCTTTACTTCTTGAGAGTTTTTCACATCAGCTAACGCTGATGGTATTTTACTAATGTTTGAGTGACAACAAGTCTCCTCAAGTCTCCAGGACTCTTCTCAGTACTCTGGCCGAACTCAACAATGTCTCCATTCATCCTCTTATTTCCAAGTCCGTCAGTGTCTGGTTTCAATCCTTTAGTGACTTTACCAAGAGCACTAATTACAATTTGTATAATCGTCACATTCATGTTCCACAGTTTTTTTTTAATTCTCTAAGGTCAAAGTACTTATCCTTCTTTTCACTTTCTTTCAATTTTGCTTTGTGGTCTGCCAGGATAGCAAAGTCCACAATTCAACAAGTTCTCTTTTTTTTTTTTTGATTCTTACTTTGTCTGGTCGTCTGGCCGAGATTAGGAGATTGTATATCAAAATCCCAGAGGTGTTTGTACGACTCATTCTCAAGGACAGATTCTGGGTAGAGCGTATATCATTTGTTTGTATGGTCAGATTTCAATTTCTTGCACAATTCCCAGTGGATCACCTTACACTCCCAGTCGTGTCTAGTCTTATACTCCTGTGCTAATTTGCTGCATTCGCTTATGTGATTGATTGTTTCGTCTCTATCAACGCATAACCTACATCTGCTGTTTTGTTGCGTCTTATCTATTCTATGATGGGTCCTTATGGCGTTGTTTATTTCATTTCTTGCGAATTTTTCAAATTAGCTCTAACTGGAAGTTTTCCTCTGAATTCTGAGTGACAGCAAGTTTTTTCCGGGTTCCAGTATTATATTACAGTGCTGTTGTCTGAAAGGTCTCTATTTTTCTGATCTCCAGTTTCCCAGGTCTCTTTTGTATGCATTTGAAGACCGCTCCAGGAACTCCAACGACAATCAATATTACTATAACAAATATTACTATCATAGCAGCATTTTAGCTTTCTGGCAAAATCCGGTCATTTGTCCATCTTCTTGGCTTTCTTTCATTTTCTCTCTGTAGACCGCTAGGACGGCAACATCCAAGTTTTTTCTTGTTAGTAAATGCCAGCTCTGCTCTCCCCACCGGTATTAGGTGATCTGTTTGGATATCAGAGTTCCAGTGACCCTCTACAAAGGGGTGAGCCCCATCTCCATCAACGAGTGTCCTGGATATAACATAAAACAATTTGATGGTGATGCTCCAGTAATGGGGGAGCTTTAGGTAATGCAGAGAACCCCTTTATCGCTCCCAGGTCCACTCTGGCCCGGAGTGGTAACACCTGAAAAGGACTTATCTTCGGGTCAAGTAGAACTCTTTGACATTTCAACTGTGTACTTATACTAAACTGAATTGTTTGATATAGAACTGTTTTGACATTTAACTGTGCATAAATAATAAATGACTCATGTTTAATTGACTTAATAGTGATACATGGAAATACTTGGAAACATTTTATTTTGTTGACTAATCTGAATAGCTTGAAATAGAACTGTTTTTTGACATTTAAACTTTGAACTTATGCCAAACTAAATTGTTTGCAATAGAACTGTTAATATGTATAAAATGGATTTGGCATTAAATTACCTTCGATATGCCATAAAACCAAACCAAACCAATTAGGACCCAGAAAGTCTCATTTTCTGGGATATTTCTGGTTTGTGCATATACCATCTGTCAATATGCTCAATTTTTCAGTCTCTTGCACACTTTCCAAAGTATCTTATCTACTCTTGTACTTCTTTTGTGTCAGTTAGCTGCATTTCCTTATTAAGTGATTAAGCGGTTCCCCCTGTCACCACATAATCTACACTTCCTATTCTGTTGCGTATTATCAATTTCGCTTTGATATAATTGGTTTTAACATCGTTACTTTTTGTTGCTATTAAAAGTGATTCAGTTTCTCTCTTCAGGTTTTCTTTTCTTTGCTAAGTTCAAGTCAACTCAAAAGTAATTTCTATAGTTTGTCGCTTAAAGTCTCCGTACAGTTATTTCTTTTCTGGTTTTTGTTTTCTAGATTATTTGTTTGATTTTTTCCTCTTTATCCTTCTGTTAATAAAGTCATTGTTGATAATCCATCTTTCTTTACTCTTTTTTTACATTCTTAACGCCCTCCCCCGCGAATTGTCGTATCTCTGCAATCCCCAATTTGGGCTCTGATTTAGGATGTTATGACGCATTCTACATCTGCTGATATTTATCAAACTTAGTTTAGTTTAGAGCAAAATCATAATTATTGGATAACAAGTGAGGGTCGAGCTCAGTAATGATTAGTAATTTCCTGCATCTAATTTTCATAGACAGATTCTGGTTTGTTTCTTTGTTTAACGGCTTAGCAACCTTCGTAGTTTATTTAATTTCAAACCATGGTTATGGTTTGGGTTAGTTTTCTTTGGTTAATTACATATCACCCTTTCTGGGTTATTTAGTGCCAAATCAATCCTTCTTGGAGAACTCTAGGGGTACTATCTAACCCATAGCTGGGATTCATACCTTTCCCAAAATTGAACGTAATAGTACGTTCGAACACACTTACTATGATTCTGCAGTCCAGCGCTTTAAACATTACACCACGAGGACATCTCCAACATCGTTATAGAAAAACGGTTGTAGTACAATTTAACTCATTGCTGGTGGGGATAACGGGGTACATACTTTTGTAACATGTTGACCCTCGACCGAGCCGTCAATCAAGAGATGCACCTGTATAAAAAAGCGGAAGGGCGAAGATATCGGAATATCACCTTGACCTGAGGACGTGGTTGAATTCGGTGCAGATGCGTACTCCCACAGGAAGCAGGTGGATGTCAAACAATTATATAACCAGGTGCCACAGACAGCTTGAGTCAGTTCAGTTCCAGTCGCTGTTGGAGTCAGTTCGAGTCCCAGTTGCAGCTGGAGTCAGTTGGGGACAAGATGCTAGCGTGAGAACAGCTTGCGGCCCTCAGAGACCAACGGTTGAGCAGATAAGAAAGGAGTACTGCTATAGTCAGAAGAACTTTGGGTCAGTATGTAGCAATCTATCCCCGTCTCCAACTCACCTCTCACACACAAGAAACATCAACCCTTTCGAGAATAAAGCGTGAGAGGTAAATTTTTTTAAAAAGAAGTGTGTTCGTTCGTTCATTGAAGTTCGTCATTAATGTTTGATTATGTCTCTACTTATATTTGTATATGTCTTTCTTTAAGAAAAAAACCAAAGACCGGTTAATTCATGATTATAAATTTATTTCCATTCCGTATTTTCAGCTTCTGGTGTGAACCAAAAACATGAAGAAAAAATTAATACAGGACTTCTTCAGACCCAATGGATAATTGATTAAATTTAAATTTAAATTTAAACCAGAATAAACACGTGGGGTGTAGGGGGGACGAGATTTAGGAGTTACCTCCTCGTTTTATTGAATTTCCGTTTTATTTTAATTTTAATTTAATTTTATATTTGTATATGTGTATGTATGTGGCTATACAACACTTTTCGTATAACTCCCAAAGTGAACGTAATTGTGGGACTAAGGTTTGCGATTGTTTACGATGATGTCACAGTCCAAGCACTTAAGCCACTCCATTTCATTTATTGAGATTTTCATTTGAGGTAGAAACTTGCTTTTAATCATAGGATTTCTAGATATATCGGAGATAAGTATCGGATGATAATTAGAATACTTCTCTCCTTCCTAGACTGAATTATCAGTATCATCATGGACCACTGTTTACTAATGGAACCCAACGAGCTCATGGATCGTCTTGCAATGATCATATATTCTGTATTTTATTTCCTCGAAATTGGTAAAGATTCGAGTTCTTCACCTTGTTAAAATCATGTTTACACTTACCACTGTGCCGTAAGGTGTGTTGTACTGCAAGCATCGATGCAAAAACGAAACTTGGAAAAAAAAAAAAAATTTGTCATAGACAACGGAAAACACGCCAGTTTCGATAAGGAAAGGAGTGTTTAACCAGGCTACAGATAACGATGATGCAGACCAGCGATGATTGGAAGTCTTACACGTGCGACTTGGCGCTTTTATCTTCTTAGACGAGTCATATTATTATCACCACTACCACCACCACCACCACAAATACAATTCTTCTTCTTCTTCTTCTTCTTCTTCTTCTTCTTCTTCTTCTTCTTCTTGTTATTATTATTAGCAACATTATTCTTATCATTATCATTATTATTCATTGCGATTTTTTCGCATCAGCTGATGGTTTTTCATTCTAGTCTGGGTGACAGCAAGTCTCCTCAAGTATCCAGGACTCTTCTTAGTATTCTGGCAGACCTTAGCAACGTTGTAGTTTGAATGGTCTCGGCATGTCCGATTTCCAAATCTTCCTGGTCCCCTTACTAAAACTTTGGCGACCGTTCCAAGTGCACCAACTACAATTAGCATCACCGTCATCTTCATGTTGATTAGCTTTTTTAGTTCTCTGGCAAGCTCCAAGTACTTGGCTTTCTTTTCACTTTCTTTGATTTTGACTCTGTGCTCTGCCGGGAAAGCTAAATTCACTATACAACAGGTTCCCTTTTGTTTATAATCATTTTGAGAGTTTATCACATCAACGTTAGGTGATGATCTTCCATTGGAGTTTGAGTGACAAGTCTCGAGGATTCTGCTGTCGTTTGGCTGGTCTCCATTCGTCCTCTTATTTCCGAGTCCTCCAATCCGATTATCAATCCTTTGCTGATTGTACAAAGCACACCAATTACAATTGGTATGACCGTCACTTCAATGTTTCATAGTTTTTTCCGTTCTCTTACAAGGTCTACGTATTATTTTTCTTTTCGTTTTCTTTTTTTATTATTATTATTCACTCATTAGAGCTTTTCACATCAGCGTTAGCCGATGGTTTTTCACTGGAGTCTGAGTGACAGCAAGTCTCCTTAGGTCTCCAGGACCCTTCTCAGTATTCTGGCCGTTCTCAATAATGCTGTCGTTCGGATGGTCTCCACCTTTCCGCCGACTTCCAACACTTCCAGTCACTTTAGTAATCCTTTAGTCACTGTTCCAAGCGCACCAATTCCAATTGGTATAATTGTCACCAGCATGTTCCACAGGTTTTTCGATTCCCTAGCTAGGTCGAGGTACTTATCCTTCTTTTCACATTCTTTCAGTTTTATTCTGTGGTCAGCCGGGAGAACAAAGTCGACTATTTTGCAAGTTCTCTTTATTTTATTTTATTTTTTTGTTGTTGATTATTATTAAGTCTGGTCTTCTGGCCGAGATTAGGTGATCCGTGTGTATGCTGAAGTCTTATTTGGAGTTTATGTGTGTCATTTTTTTGGACAGATGCTGGGTTGTGCATATACCATTTGTTTGTATGGTCAAATTTCAATTTCTTGCACATCTCACAGTGGATCACCTTGCCGACCCAATCATGTCTAGTCTTATATTCCTTCTGCTCTTATTTGCTGCATTCACTTATTATGTGATGATTGTTTCATCTCTGTCACCACACGGCCTGCATTTGCTATTTTGGGTTTGTGGGTTTGTGGCAGACCAAAGGTGGTATAATTTGTAGAGTGCTCAATATCTGTGATTGTGCTATTAAATAATAATCATAATTAAATATAAATTTTTATATATATTAAATGGTATGGTGTCTTGTCTGTGACCACAGGTTTTATACCATCTTATAAATGACAATCATCAGGTAGAGCTAATACTAATAGGTATTCTTCAATCCAATAAATCCAGACAAGGGAACAATTTCGTCAGGACAAATAATATATTCAAATTTCGAATATTTAAATATTCCTAGTAAAGAGCTCAATGTAAATAAATTCACAGAGCAAATAATATGATTTCAAGAAAAAAATCAATATTCGGTCATATTAGGATAATAAATTTATTTCCATCCTGTTAAGAGCATTGATATGAATCAAAGAATCTGATGAAGTCCTGTTAGAAATTATTTTGGAGTCTTTGATTCCTATAAATGCTCTTAACAGGATGGAAATAAATTCATTATCAAAATGTGACCGAATATTCATTTTTTTCTTGAAATGATATAAAAACTAATATGTATTTACTTTCATCGTTTGTTCTCACACCCTTTGTTTGCATGGTCGAACGGAAATCGTTTGCTCAATTACCAGTATTACTGTATCTTATGTGAATTTAATCATCTGTAAAATATGATATGAATTTTTTTGAGAATTATCTTTTTTATTTATTGCGGACTTTTTGTCCTCATCTTGGTAGTTTTTTTTTTTTTTGTCTTGTTTCTTCTTTCACTACGTTTCGGCCAAATTTCACCTCTGGCCTTCTTCAGGTGATTTTACCGCGACCTCGGATAGGAATGCTGAGTCTTGTAACCGTATCCCCAGGTAAATGTGATGATAGAGACGAAACAATTAATCACATAATAAGCGAATGCAGCAAAGTAGCACAAAAAGAGTATAAGACCAGACACGATTGGGTGGGGAATGCAATCCACTGGGAATTGTGCAAGAAATTAAAATTTCACCATACTACTAAATGGTACGGGCAAGAACCGGAATTTGTCCTAGAGAATGAGACACAAAAAATTATCTGAGATAAACTGATCAACTAATCCTAAATGTGGAGATGATTTAAAAAAAAAAAAAAAAGAAAGAAAGAGAGAAATATTAGACATGGTCCTCCCAACGGATCAAAGTATGAAAGTTAAAGAAGGCAAGAAAAAAGACAAATTCTTAGACCTTGCCGGAGAACTAAAATTTATTGAACATGAAAGTGACGGTGATAACTGGTGCACTTGGAGCGGTCCCAAAAGGATTCGTAAAAGGACTGTATAAGTTAGCAATTGGAGAATGAGCTAACACCATTTAAACTAAGATCGGTCAGAATACTGAGAAGTGACCGGGAGATTTAAATAGACTTATTGTCCTTCAGACTCCAGTGAAAGACCCTCAGCTAACTCTGCGGTGAAAAACCCTCAAGGAATAATAATTATAATAATGATAATAATAATCGGATTTTGAGATACAATAGACGACCAATCGAAGCGATTGTAAACAAACAAAAAAAAGAACCTGGCGAATAGTGTACTTTGCCGTTCCAGCTGATCACAAGGTAAAACTGAAAAAAAGCAAAAAGAGAGTAAGTACCAAGACCTTGCAAGAGAACTGAAAAAAAGCTATGCAACATAAAAGTGACGGTTATACCAATCGTAATTGGCGCACTCGGTACAGTCACCAAAGGATTGGTACAGGAGCTTGAGAACTTGGAAATAAGAGGACGAGTGGAGACATTCCAAATTAAAGCATTGTTGACATCGGCTAGAGTACTTACAAGAGTCCTGGAGAAATGCTGTCACTCAGACTCCAGTGGAAAACCATCAGATAACGCTGATGTGGAAAAACTCTCAAATAATAATAATAATAATAATAATAATAATAATAATAATAATAAGAAGAAGAAGAAGAAGAAGAAGAAGAAAAGAAGAACTGATTGTATTACAGTAAAAACTGATAACATGCAGAAGAACAGCAAGTGTAGGTTGTGTGGTGAAAAGGATGAAATGCTTCATCACATAATTCCAGTAAAGTGAGTTAACGTAAAAATATTGTGTGATTCCTCGTGGAGTAATGGTTTCAGAGTTTACCTTGTATGTACCATTCCTATCGTACTGAATTTGACCACATGTGCAAGTTGGCGGTCCCAGGGGTGTAGTGGTAAACGTTCTGGATTATGACAGAGTAGTGGTATTACATTCACTTTAAGACCTTGGGAAAATTATGAACAATGAACTCCCATATCCCATAAAATTATGAACAATGAACTCCCATATCCCATAGCTCTGGGTAAATAGTGCAATTACTATCCTTCTATAAGGATGGCTTTGGCATTAGATAACTCATAAAGGTTGATATGCCGTTAAGGAAAGAAATAAAACATCCTTTAAAATCATCAGTTGTAAACAGGACTGGAATTTGATTAGATTTTTTTTTCTTTTTTGGCGGGAGGGTTGTCGTTTTTTGAGAGTCGGGTCGCAAAGAGGATATCTAAAGTATTACCCGAATAAAATCTTTATACCTATGCTATTTCTACAGGGTTAAATTCACATTCACACGCACGCAGGCACATGCAGACACACACATACACACATATATATATATATATATATATATGTGTGTGTGTGTGTGTGTGTGTGTATTTCCCTTTGGATCTGATGAAGTCCAGTTAAAAATTATTATAGAGTCTTTGATTCATATCAATGCGCTTAACAGGATGGAAATAAATTTATTATCCTAATATGACCTAATATGGATTTTTTCTTGAAATGATATTTGCTCTGTGGATTTATTTAGATTGAGCTCTGAACCAGGAATATTTAAATATTCGAAATTTGAATAATTTATTTGTCCTGACGGAATTATTCTCACCTCCGGATTTCCTGGATTGAAGAATATCATATATATATATATATATATATATAGTCATCCACAGACAAATCTGTTTCGTTCTATCAGAACTCATCAGTGTGGCTAGACAGTATCTCCCCGTAGCTGGGATCGAAACCCGGTTGACTCAAACGCCAAGCCAAAGCTTCTAACCATTTAGCCACGAGGAGATATTAGCAACGAAGTACATTTTAAACGGTTATGAATCAGAATTACTATTGTTTACATACATCCGTTCATATATATATATATATATATATATATATATTGATAATGTAGTTTACTGTAAAAGTGCTTAGTATCAATGATAGATCATCAGACTATGGTGATCGCTTAGCCGATAAACTGTCACCAAACACCAGTGACTGTCTATGCAATATATATATATATATATATATATATATATATATATATATATATATATATATATATGATTCTCGTATATATATATATATATATATATATATATATATATATACGAGAATCATTTGAATAAGGTGAATATGGCTTAAGTAAGTGGATGTAGTAATCTTTGGATATACCATTTAAAAAACCAAACCAAACCAAAATAAAAATTGTTTACTTGAGGGAATACGACGGACCGTCATATTTTGCAAGATTAATTCACGAATATTCCCTAATATAGTGAGATTGATCCTGACCGAGGTAAACTAGACTTCCTAAATAAACTAACCACATGAGAAATAACTTTCTCGCTATTTTGCTCTCCTAAATGTTCAATGAAAACTTTAGCCTAAATGATGAACTGTGTCATGAAATCAAACCAACTTTTGAAGACATCGATTCTTTGTTTCCAAAAATGTGTACGTATCTGATTCTGGTGGAAACTAAACATTTTGTCGGAATTATTTTGTTGTGCTTGTTCTTTTTTTTTTTTTTTCTCATCTTTTCGATACTACACAAACTGTGCACAAATATAATTATTTGTATTTTTTTGTGAAGTCTCATGACTGAATAATTGATGAAGAAACCGAACATGTGTGGGTGCCGTGTTCGAATCTGTGTATAGATAAAGTTTGATTTCTTTAAAAAAAGAAATAACAAAAGCAAAAAAATCCTTATTGATTTGGTTGGTGGGAATGAATTTCAACTAATCTCAATTTGGGGAAAAAAAAACTTTCAGTAATCATAAATAAATGTTTTAAGAATGTTTGCTTAGATTTGTCCAAAGAACACAAAAATTTTTGGCAGTATTCAACGCAGGAGAATGGCGAAAAGCTGAAGAAAGTAACTGGTGAAAAACAAATCAGAAATGATATTAAAGTTCTTGAAGACTAATTAAATGTATTGATAGGATTCTGATAATGCGTTACTTGTAGCAATGTAGTTGTATAATTGTATCAACATAATCAAGGTATGATAAGACCGTAACACAATTCTTTACAAAAACATAACTCCTTTTTTTTTACAACTAGAAAGGTCCAAAACTAGTAAGTGTGAGAGAGAGAAAGAGATAGAGACAGGTAGACGAAGATATTCAAACACAGATCTTTTTTCTTTTTTCTTTTTTCAACAAATGACAAATAAGATACAAAACAATTTACATTCACAATCAAACATTCTGGCTTCATGAAATATTACTTAAAACAACTAAAATTAATGGTATTTTAAGCCATACGGAGAAAAATATTATAGAATGACCCAATGTAGAGATAAAAAACATGGAATGATCTTGTTATTAGTATTCCTAAAATAAATACTAGCGGAAACCTTAATATGCTAATCTGTCTTCGGTTAAAAGACAGTTTTTTAAAACTTTAACAAGCAGTTGGAAACACCGAAATTGACAGAAAACATGAGTGCAACAAAAGAATTGAAGCAATTGAAACTGTCGTAAAACTCATTCAAAGAGTACGGCGAAAGATGTGATTTGTTCCCAGTCGACAATGTTTAAGAATTGGAGTAAATATCAAAGAAATGGGTGGGTGGGGAGTTTACAAAAGAAAAATATTTTGGCTGACCATGGAAGACATCAAAGCAGAAGGATAGAAAACTCAAAACAATATACGTTGAAAATAAAAAATTCTCAATAAAGCAGATAAAAACAAACAGGTCGAAACAGGGGTCAATGTTTGTGAGAAAGCTGTGAGACATCAGCAGAATAAAATGGAATTTACATCGGGAAAAGCCAAATGAAAACCAGAACAAATACATAAACAAAAGAAAATGTAAAGCTGGCCAAAATTAAACACTCGTGGTGTGTGGACAACTGGATGAAAATGATATTCAGTGAGGAATCAAGAATCTACAAAGTGATGATACTGGAACTTTTATCTGGGGCTATTCAAATGAAACATAACGATGAAGAAAACAAGCAAATTTCCCGATTCATCATATAAGATTGCTTGTTGGGCAGAATTGACGCTTTAGCAACGGCAAGTCAATGAGTCTAAAAGAAAGTAATTGGTATGACAATGAGTCTAGAAGAAATAAAATGGTATTTAACGACTCTAAAAGAAAGAAAATGGTGAGCCAACGTGTTTAGAAGAAAGAAAATGGTAAGGTAACGAGTCTGGAAGAAAGCGAATGGTAAGGCAACAAGTTTCGAAAATCTCTGAATTAAAACCATTAGTACTCTACTTTAAAATTTGACCTTGAGTTAAATTCTGCTCTAGTCAGAAGGATTGAGTAACTTACTACTTTCGAGATTTTGGTTCATCCTGTGCGCTCTACATGGGTGGTCTTTTGCCAGACTTAGCAAAGCTAGGCAAACATAATTACGCTCCCACCAGTAATTAACTTGATTTGATTTTCCTAGCGTGTCGGCATCTGTCCGCACTTGTGTTTATTTTTTTAGGAACGTTACTACCAATTAATTATTTAATTAATTAATTAGTTAATTAGCTTTTTATTTTATGCAGCGGTTCTTTTTTTAGCTGACAAAGCAGAAAGTATGTGGCTATCAATGACTGTTAGATCAAGATTCAGGGGCAAGAGATAAACCCTTTTTTGGGTCCCTTATAATTAAAAGTGGGACACTGAAGACATGAGATTACTTATACGATAGTAGTAATATAATTACTGGAAGGGAATGCCAGTGTCTAAGAACAGAGGAGCCTCCGGCCAAAGATGGGTTAATTGACACGACATCTTGCAGTTAAGGAGGAACGAGATGCATTGGAATGAGGATTAACTCGGAGTAAGTTTTTCCTTCTTTATATATGCGTCTATTTAAAGGAAAAGAATCAACAAGCTGTTTTCTTTTTTTTCTCTTATACACCAGGTTTTTGCAACAAACATCTTTGGTTAATCTTATTCTGTTGTAGACACAAAGTTTAACTAATTGTGAAACGGGGGTACTATAATGGAGTACTCAGTCAGGAGTAAATTTGCTACTTTAGCCAGGAGAAGTCCTCGTAAATTAGTGGCTAAAGTGCTGAACTGCGGCCTCAAAGTAAGAGACTTCGAACATCTGTAGTGCTTTCGCGTTATTTTTCGAACTAATGTGTTTGTAAATGTATGAACCTATTTATTCCTGGCCAAGTCGGCAGGGGCTGCAGGATGCTCCGACACCATCTCTGCAGAGAAACTCTCTCAACGAGAGTCCTAGATATAACACTAAATAATCTGATATTGAGGTACCTATAATAATGGAGCTTTGGGGAATGCAGAGTACTCCTTTATTACCGTCGCTCCCAGGTACACTCTGAGCCGGAGTGGTAGCACCTAATCGTGTCGTTTCTATTGGTCAAATAGAAGTAAATTGTGTAATTACGCCAAACTAAATTGTTTGAAATTAACTGTTTTTTAACAAAAAAAAACCCTGCGCTTTTACTAAATTGAATTGTTTGAAACTTTTATCAAAATGACTTAATTCGGCATTAAATAACCCGAAAAGGGTTGATACGCCGTAAAACAAGATCACTAACCAAGCAACCATTTATTCCCACAGCTAAGGGCTAAATAGTATTTTTACTTTTCTTCTACAAAGATGACTGGTTTTAATATTGATATTCCATTTAACAAAAATCAAACCAAACCAAACCAGTTCAAGCCGAGAGTCAGTTAGACTAGCTCCTTAGTCATCGCATATCGATAAGATTGATTTTCCCATATCAACCCGTCGAGGGTTATTTTATGCCCAGACGTTAGGGAATCGCGTTCATTGTACATGTACATTTACAGACTTGTTTGGTTTGGTTACTTTGTTTAATGGCGTATCAAACTTCGTGGATTATTTAATGCCAAAACCATTCTTGTAGAATCACAATAGTGGCACTATTTAACCCATTGCCAGCAGAAAGTTTTTTTTTTTTTTTTGGAAAGATTGAATGAAAAGTTTGTTGAAAAACAAAATTACTTCGTCTTTTTTTATGTAAGAAAAGATGATATTGGTTAGAACGTAAATATTTTTCAATATTCATATTGCAAGAAAAGTTTATGCCTTCAATATAGAAATTTGTATAGTCTAAATCTTGTAAATATATTCTGTGTGCGTAAAATATCTATGGGTGAATGTGTCACTCTATAAGAGAGAATGTATACTTATGCGCTAATATGTTAGCGGATGCTGCAAAAATATCAGCAAGGGAGGACTAATGGTAGTATTAACATATCTATATAAACAAAATATTTTCATTCAATTTAGAATTATTAAGCGCTGTTGAAATTAGATGCAAAAACTTAAAGGGACAGAATGTTACATTTTTCCTCAAAAGAAATAAATTTGAAAGTTTTGAGTAGATTTACTGAATGAATCTATAATCTACTGAAAATGTATCAATTCAATTACTTCTACCTCAGATTGAAATTAGATGAAGTTGATTTATCTATGATTCTAATTGGGAACACAAACGGGTTTTTTTTTAGTAATTTATGAGGGAAAATTTCTTCAATTTATTTGGATTTCGATTCTTCAAAATTTTCGTGGCAAGTCAAATATAATCGTTTGCGAATCTCAAATAAATTTTAAAACGAGGGACGATGGGTTAATAAATACAAAAATTGAGTTTAAAAAATGGAGCTTCACAAGCCTATTTTTGCTAAAAAATTTACATTTTTTCCTATGAAAATCAATTGATTATATATATATATATATATATATATATATATATATATATATATTGTCATCGACAGAGAGACTGTTTCATTGTATCACAACTTTTCAATGTGTCTAGACACGCGATACAATTCAAGCCGGGATCAAAACCCGCCTAACCTTACGTCAGGCTGATGACATACCCCTAGGAAAAGCCTGCAACTCAACATCAGCTCGGGAATTAACGTCTATGTATCAAATTACTTTAGTTTACATTTTGCGCTTTCGGATACCGAAGCACTTAAGTCGTATGTGTTTGTATATATATATATACAAACGCATAAATCATGATAACGTACACACAGAGTCAACGACGCTTTGTGATTGTCAGTTCCTCGCCCAAATGACAATCATCAAGTGCCTTTGAATCTATGTCTTTGCTATCCTAACTTAAATATATATGCTTCATTACCGATACTCATCAATCGTTATATATATATATATATATATATATATATATGTTTCATTTAACAATATAGAAATACTTTGTCAACACATTTTTTATATGTCCTTTCGAGTCATCGCATTAATTTCAACAACACACCAGTATAAATAATAAATGCTCAGCACTTACAAAATAGTAATGTACGTGCAAAGGTCAAGTCGCTTTTGCAATGTACACACCCCTGATGATGGCCCAAGATCGAGTAGAAAGTACTTGAGAACCCATTAGTTATGGGAGTTTCACTAACCAATTCCCGTAAAGTACAATAAACCCAATCTGGTGACTCAAAAAGATATATACAAAAATGTGTAGATAAAGGATGTCTATATTGTTTAATAAAATATGTATTAATGAAGAAATTCAGCTCAAATACACACACACGCACCCCCCATACATATATATATATATAACAAATATATAACAAACCATCGAAGTAAAACGATATATATATATATATATATATATATATATAACAAACCATCGAAGTAAAACGAACAAAACATGCAGGGCACTGGTGGAGAAAGAACAGTAAGAACAAATGCATAAACGATCTTCTCCTGTGGGCTCTAACACAAGTACACATCAGTGTCGCCCCACCTGTTAAAAGTTACATTCATCAGCTCTGCGTGGACACTAGATGCCGTCTAGCGGATAAGTGAATGGCAAGATACAGTCAAGAGAATCTGTGCTATTATCATGACTTGATGATAATGATGTATATATACATCAATATTTAGACACTAACACTTATATATATATATATATATATATATATATATATATATATATATATATATATATATATATATATAATTGTTTGTGTGTATTGTAATTTTAAAGATAAATTTAAGAGAATTTTGAGGGTGGAGATGTAAAGAAAATCTTTTTTTATATCTTTTCTTCATTTCAGCTAACGGGATTGCTAAAAGAAGAAGAAGAAGAAGATGAAGAAGAAGAAGAATGGTAATTAAAAAGACGGAGGAAATAATGTTTCTCAGCTGAAGATCGTTTCTCAAGAAACGGTGATGAGTTGTTTTGAGATTTTCAAGAATATTCTCCCACACTTCAATTGCCCAGTCGGCTGGGGCTGTAGAATACACTGACTACACCTCCGTGCTTATGCTAAACTAAAAAAATTGAAAAAGAACTATTTTTCGACATTGAAACTGTATTTACACTAAACTGAATTGTTTAACGTTGAACTTTCTTGATATTTGGCGGGATCTGTACTTCTACTGTGCTGAATTAGCTGAATTAGAACTGCTTGACTAAACTGAATAGCTAGAAATAGAAATGCTTTTCACAATTAAACTGTACTTACATTTAAACTGCGTGCTTAGGGTAAACTGAATTGTTTGAAATTGAACTGTTTTTGACATTGAAACTTTACTTACACTAAACTGAATTGTTATATATAACTTTTTGAATGAACTGAATAGTTTGAAATAGAAATGTTTTTGACAATTAAACTGTGTACTCATGCTAAACTGAATTATTTGAAATAGAATTGATTATTTGAATAAAAATGGATTTGGCGTTAAATAACCTACAAAGGTTGATATGCCATAAAATTCAACCAAACAACCAACCAACCTCACTCTAACTCGGTAACCCCACACTTTAGGAAATGTGGCACAACCAATCCTCTATCCAAAATTCAACCCACATAGCTTTTGTGTGTCTGCATCTGTATGTTTGGGGTCATCTCGAAGGGTGTAATGGTTTAGTAAGTTCAACTAGCAAACCTTGACGAGTGAATTCGAGTTACATAGGGTGCCCAATTCATACGGTCTTTTGGCACGTCTGAACAAAAAAGCTTAGTAAATTACTAAAGAAAAGTTTTTTTAAATTAATTGATTGATTGATTTTAATGGCATATCAACTCGTTCAGAGGTTAACGAATCGCATTCATTGTATATTCATATCTGCATGTTTTTTTTTTGTGTAATTGTTTCTTAAGTCGTTTTTTTTTTGGCACACGGTCCAATCGAAGACGAATAATTTCTAAAAAGTTCTATTTGACCCATAGATGATCCCTAAAAGATACAGCTATTCCGAGTCAAAGTGGAAATGGGAATATTAGCAATTAATATGTACTTTACTCATCTATTGACCTGGAGCCTCATACCAAGAATACTCTTTTTTGGGGGGTGGGGCGTAGGTCATATCTCTCAACAGAGAATACAGTTAACATATTCATGGTGTACCTGAAAGGACATTTTAAAGAATCTTTTCTTGAGGTTGATAAAGGAAGCGACAAATAATTGACTCGTAACGTTGCATATCTATTCGATGATAGAACATCATTGAACAACATCATGGCTTGGCTCTGAGAACAGGGATCAAGTAGACGTGTAGTCGACATTGATTACGAGCAGGTTCGTGGCTGACAAGACCTCTGCAGAACAAGCTGCCCTTGAGCAACTGCAGCTAAATGTCTGGTCAGGATTTAAAAGCGTAGTGTTGCTGTTTTTTTCCACTTGTGTCTTTTATACTTAAGGAGGTCTCGGTGATGTTTTCAAAAGTGAGGACAACATGCTTACACACACTGAAACTGATGAGTAGACAGAAAGTGCTGTATGGAATGACCCAAATGATGGACCACTTACTTTGTTTAATCGCATATCAATCTTCATGGATTTTTTAATGCAAAAGCCATAATTGTAGACGGGGAGTAGAGATGTTATTTTATCCATGACTGGTGAGGGAAAAAAAGAAGTTTATACTTTTCCCAAAGGTATTTGTCCGAAAGTGAAAGTGATAATGAGACTGAAGTTTGCTCGATATTCACTTAGTATCGCAGTAATTCGGAGAATATTAAAAGATATCAAAAGATTTTGTTTGTTATCATCTTATGTGATAGGCAATATGTTTTCATAATTGTTATGGTTTCTTTGTTTGATGGCATATCAGCGTGCATAGATAATTTAGTGCAAAAGCAATTCTCCCAGAAAATCAGTAGCGGTAATATTTAACTCATAGGTATGAGGATAAGGAGGTTTGTATCTTTCCCAAGGTGTTGTATATTACAGCAGTGTCTCGATGAAGAACGAGAAACACGTATATATATAAATATAAAATTATATATTTATTCTTAACGATCATACTTGTGTGGAGGAGAAGAGTAATCGCCGAGAGTTCGCACACACGAAAGGGTCGTCAGTAGTCGGGAGAGCTAGTGAACAATTGACTTAAGCCAAAATCTAGGAACTTATATAGTCTACAACTCCCACGTGACCTGCAGCAATTCCTCTTTTTCATTGGTTATGGTTACGTCCACGTCTCACATCTTTGTTTTCCATTGATTACAGTTCATGTCCATATGTTCCTTGTTTCTTATTGGTTACTTGACCAAGCCCACTTCTATGGGTCGACGTATCTGCCACCATTCGCCGAGTTCAACCACGTCGATAGGTCAAGATGATATTCCGTTAATCACCTTGTTGATATTATCTTCGGCCGGATGAAGCTGTCTATAACTTCCGCCGATACACAACACCTGCGGACACGTTAATATATTACAAAGGGTATCTGTCCGAAAGTGAACATAATAGCATGACTGGAGATTGAACTCTCTTACTATGACCCTGCAGTCTAGCGCTTTTACCATTACACCACGAGGACACCCACTTCGTAATCATGTTTTTGTCTGTTGTTTTTTGTTGCTTTTTTGTTGTTGTTTTTTCTTTTCTTTCATTTTCAAGCTGACTGCATTGAGTTCACTGATTCTCTCTCTCTCTATCTATCTATCTATCTATTTATCTATCTATTTATCTGTCCTGGCAGGTCTTCAAGACAACAAACAGTGTCTGCACAAAGGTGATGTTAGTAAGTGCGTGCTGGTTAGCCAACACTGGCATGTTCTTTGGTCACAACGCCACCGAGAATACCTGTCAAGAGATTAACTGATGATATAAATCTGGAGAATATGCAACGTGTGGAAGAACTTCATGATCCTCTAGTGACTTTTTATTCAGACTTAGCTCTAATATACATGTGTGTCCATAGAAGGGCTAAGACATACATGCGTTGGAATCACTGATTCTTTTCTGCTTATATAAAATGCAGATACTAGATAAAAGAGGATCAACAACTTTAAAAAATTATTGTCATAACTTTAAGGGTTTCCTGGAATCTGGTTGTCTGCCTGTGTAGTTATGTGCAGTCTAGGATGGCTAAAAGTCCGAAAGTGAGCGAGATCACCCCTGGGTGTTTGCAGAGAGAGTGAGTCTTCTATTAGTAAAGAAAAAGACAGACACAGAAGAGACCCGGAAGTACATATACAGAGATGGGTTGAAAGAACAGATTAAAAAAACATGGGGTACAGAGTCATAAGGACAAAGTCAGAGAAGACATACGAACAGAACAACGAGAAGAAAAGAGGGGAACAGACACATAGAGTATACGACCAGAGCATAGATAAATGGGACCGCAGAGACAGAGATGGGCTGAGACAACAAATAGAGAAGAGATAGGGGCACTAGAGAAAGGAAATTAGAGACAGATAAACATTCAGATGTGTTGAGAAGTTGCTAGATAAGTGGTTTCGGTGCGAAGGGTCACTTGAACTTCTTCCTTCCCTTAAACGTTTATTCAACTTTTTGTTTTCATCTTGTTCTTCCTTTTGAGACCCGGTTATATTCCCACACTCTTTTAATACATCATTTAACTGAATTTAAATGGAAATTAATGGATTGTAAAATTGATAGAGTGTAAAATTATATTGTCAAAAACTTGTAGATTATTTATTAGATTGTAAAAGTGGATTGTAAAATTAATGGAGTGTAAAATTCATGGATTGTAAAATTAAATGGAAATTAATGGATTGTTGCACAGTAAAAATCTAATAATGTTCCAGGAATCGTGGTAAATCCTTTCCACTCTAATCTTATTCTAATCTCTTCAATAGCAGCGTTTCCACAGAAGTATTATACACAAGCGAAAGGAAGTCTATAACGAAGAGACTGGTCACGACATGGGAGAAAGACTAGTCACAACACAGAGTAAATACTACTTACAACACGGAGTAAAAGACGGGTAAAACACGGAGGGGGCTAATCATAACACTGAGGAAATACTGATCATAACACTGAGGACAGATTGGTCACAACACAGAGGAAAGACTAGTCACAACCTGGAAGGCTATGGAAAGATTATTGCTGGAAATATCGTTGCGTGTACATAGCAAAGAGAGGTACTTCGGAAGTTAGGTTGATTTGTTTAATGGCTTATCAACCTTCGTGGATTATCTAATGCCAAAACGATCCTTGTAGAACATTATTGGTATTATTCAACCCATAGCTAGAGTGATAAGGGAGTTTATACTTTTCTGCAAGTGATTGTAATGGCGCGACTGCATTTGGTTTGGTTTGGTTTTATGGCATATAAACCATTGTTGGTTATTTGATGCCAAATGCTTTTTTACCTACATATTGAATATATGATTCCTAAGCACATTTCGTAGATAAAATTTTTAAATGAGCCTGAGCTCATTTTTTTTTTTTTTTGCACAGAGTAAAATGGTTTTACTTATTTCTGTCTAATACGAATAATTCTATTTATTATTAATCATTTGTTTTCACATATACGAGGGGTCAATGGTGACCTTAGTCGAGAGTGACCCAAAGGCTCCCTTTTCAATAGCTACTACACCAAGGTATAAGGGAGGGTGCTACTCCATTCCCTGGATTGCTCCACTTCACCCTTGATCCTCGCCTTATAGTGCTGAGTGCTAAGCAAGTCAATATCAAATAACATTTTTTGAGTTTTTGGTATGATTCGACCTGGGATTGAACCGTAGTTTTGTTTAGTTTGGTGAACACTCTACTTATTAGACCTATGTAGATGTATATATATAAAGTAATACACACGCACACACTATTAAGTATTAAATCAAACATCAGTCATTTGAGTATACACATTTTAGTAATCAAATAATTCTATTTCAAAACAATTCAATTTTGCATAAATCGTTTGTTTGCACTCAGAGTAAATGTCAAACATTTCTATTTGACCCGTAGATAGGACTCTATCAGGGGCTACCACTCCGGGTCAGAGTGAACCTGGGAGTTATGCCAATGAAGAGAGTACTCTGCATTCCAAATTTACTGGAGCCTCACCATCAAAAGCCTTACTGTCATTTCTAGGACACTCGTTGGAGAAATCTTACCCCTCTGCAGTCAGTGTATTCTACGGCGCTAGCAGACTGGATCAGCGTGACAAGAATTTAAAATTGCTCACTTTGGGATTGCTGTCCAGCACTTTAGTCATTACGCCAATCCACAACTGGAACTGAGTGAAGGACGTGATCGCGAAATACCAAAAGTAGAAGTACCGTCGAACTGGGCACGGCACAAAATTCACAGACAGCAGGTGGAAATCTGCTGAGAGACTGGAAGATGGGAAGATAAATTTGTCAAGTGAGCCGAGTCATTAAGGAAAAGTAGGGCGAAATCAAGAACGTGGAAAATATCAGACAAACAGGTCAATAAGAAATGGTTTGTTTTCTTTGTTTAATGTCATATCCACCTTCGTATGCTGTTTAATGCCAAAGCCAATTTTAGAGATGCACGGCACTAACGCAATTTAACGAATGGGCGATATTTGCCCGAAAGTGATCCTAAATAGTACGACTGGAGTTCGAACGCGTTTACTTTGAAGCTGCTGTCATGCACTTTAGCCATTACGCTACAGGGGCTTCCTCAGAGAGGAACAAGGAATTTGTAATCACACCAAAACCATAAATTTTTCGCGTAGATTTTGTTTAGACTAAAATATTGGTAGTTTTTCTGGATCTAGTCACCATTTTGTTCGTTGGTTTGGTTTCTTTGTTTAATGGCATACCAACCTTTGTGAGTTATTTTATGACCAAGCCATCCTTTGGGAAGAACAGTAGTACTATTTAACCCATAACTGGGAGGGTCATACTTTTCCTTAGGATACTTGTCCGAAGGTGAACGTAATAGCGCGACTAGAGTTCGAACTCCCTTACTACAATCCTGCAGTCCAGCGCTTAACCATTGACACCACCAGGACACCCCTATTTGTACGTTGGTGATTACCGTTATAAATTCATTGTTATTCCTTAATGTTTTTTATTCCTTAGTGAAAATGACGTTTAATTATTAGCAAGAGAGAGCTGAGAGCAGATGTCAAAACATTCTGAGTTTGTTTTACTTACTTTTAACATAGTATAAAAATATTACAAGGTACTTTTTTTAATTTAATCGTTAATAAAAAAAATGAGAACAATAAAGATTCATTATGAATGTAAATCAGGCCTTTAACATAATGGTTAGAGTGTTCGCCAATGGTCAGGGAGATCGGGATTTAATCCTAAGTCGAGTCATACCAAAGACTCAAAAAATGGTACTTGATGCCGTCTTGCTTAACATTCAGCATTATAAGGTACGGATCAAGAATAAAGTGGAGCATCTTGGGAATGGAGTTGCTCCCTACCTAATTCCTCAGTGTTGTAGTTATTGAAAAGGAAGCCTTCGGGTCGCCCTCGATTACAGTCGCCAACTTTTTTTACTTTTATGAATGTGAAATAATCTCTTCTTATCGATTCGGGTTAAGTGCCTGATTTAAATTATAAATGTGAAAACCCATATACTATAGTGAGGGACTTTAATCAAAACTTTTATAAGATACTATGAATTTTGAATTAAATTTTTTAAAAACTCAACCTGAAGCCACAAAATTGTAGCGTCCATTTTTAACATTTACATCGGATTTTTCGGAGAATATTTAAAAAAATCAAAATACATAAAAACTCAGTTAAAGTTTTTGTTTATTCTAGTTTTATGTTTTTAATAAGTTTACATTCAGTGAGAATCAGACGTGCAAGTCTAATGGTTAAGGCGATAGACTGCGGAATCGCAGCAAGCATGTTCGATCTCTAGTCCCACTATAATGTTCACTTTCAACCTAATACACTTGGAAAAAGTATAAACTCTTTTTCGCCCCTCACCACTTTGGGTTAAATAGAACCATTCGACAAGGATTTAATTTTGGCATTAAATGACCCGCGATGGTTGATATGCTATAAAATAAAGTAAATAAACAAACGCATACGTACACACACACACACACACACACACAAATATGCAAACACACACACACAGACAAGACGCGATCAAAAAGTATGGACACTCATATTTCCTTGTGCTAATACCCTGGTTGTATCTATTTCTTTGTTTGTTTGTTTTTCATTTATTGTCAAAAACGGAAAAAATGGTTACTGTCTATAACGTGACTTATTCTCCAAATGGTGTTGAAGTTAGGCTGATTTTCTTGGCATATTTTTTGGCGTTACACAGTCTTCCTAATTCTCATTTCCGGTTGTTTCTCTTGAGCAAAGCTTAATATGGCTGAAATGAGTACTTTCCATGGGTAAGATCGTTACACCAACATTTCCGTTGCCTGTTTAGAAAATCGGCATGAGATTTTCTTTTTATTAATCGGGTCTTCAACACCGACAACATAGACAGGTGGGAAATAAAAATTATCTTTTTCGTGGCCTTTAAGAGATTTTCTTATATAATACCCATTGATGAAAGTGCGTCATCCAGTATATCGTTACTTTCGTAAAACGTTTATTTAGAATAAACGATCTTTTGAAAAGGAAAGCTAGCGAAAAAGTTTATATTTCGTGGTATTTCATCGGGAAGTCATTCGATTCGGTTTGTATCGCATACATGAGGAAACTATGGAAACCTGTACTTGATAAAATATTATGGGCTTTTTAATTCTACATTTAGACGATCATTTTGGGGATTTTGTTACTTTTAAAATTATAACAACTAAGCATAAAATAATGTATTTTAAGGATATGTTCTAAGGTACAAAGCTTTTTTTTACTGAGGAATATACAACTATAGAATTAAATGACCCGAGCCTATTAGTTGACAAAATAAATTTAATAATCATCCAGTCATTGTAGATGGTCCTCGTCATTAGTGAAATTTTACACAGTTGGGCACAAGACCACAATGTTGACGTACCCAATAAAGGTTGCAACAACAATTATTAGCTCCTTAGATGTTACTCCACAACCAGGAACACTATTTCTTAAGCACAGCTTAGTCTGGCACAAGGATACAAGTGATAATCAAACTCCCAAGTCGGAATGATCAACGAAAATTATCTTGTTAACCATTACCCAATGACGAAGAGCTTTATGATGTATTTTGAAAGATAATTCTGCGAGGTGGATTTTTTAGCTATGACTTTCTCATTTCTTTTTCCGAGCCCGAAGGATACGAACGCCGAAATTATACGTGGTTCGTGAAATATCCTGGATATTGGTAAGAGCAGAGAAAGAAGAATTTCTGTTATTTGAAAAGAAATCTTTAATAAAACAGAAGAACTTTTGAAAATTGGAGAACAAAAAAAAAAAAAAATGGGCGGGGAGAAATAAAAACGAATATCTACAGTTTCTTTCATTCTTTTAGTCTTTTTTTCTTCATTTTTTCTTTCTTTCTTTCTTTCTTTCTTTCTTTCTTTCTTTCTTTCTTTCAGTCGGTCTGTGTTTTTCTTTCTGTCGGTTTGTGTCTTTCTTTCTTTCTTTCTTTCTTTCTTTCTTTCTTTTTTCGCGTCTCTTTCTTTTTTTTTTCTATTTTCTTTCTTTTTCCACATCACCTGGTTTCTTTCTTCCTTCCTTCCTTCCTTTCTTTCTTTCTTTCTTTCTTTCAGTCGGTCTCTGCCTTTCTTTCTTTCTTTCTGTCTTCTTTCTTTCTTTCTTTCTTTCTTTTATTTATTTAGTGAAACGAACAGAAGCCATTACCACTAACCCACCCCAAAAATTTACTCTTGTGCGAAGGTTGGTTTGAAAAAAAAAGAAAAAAAGAAACAAACGTTTTTATCCTGCGTAAATAAGTTCGGCACCCATCCCCGACACTAACATCGCCTTCGCCTAAACATGAAGGGAAAAGGGTGGATTTTTTTTTGTTTTACTTTCCTTTTTTTTTTTTTTTTTTTTTTTGGATTTTGCGCTAATAATTGAATTTCGTGATGCAAGGGAAAACCAAGATAATTAGCAAAAGGAAAACACGAAGGAACACACGCACTCACGAACGTGCACACACACACACACACACACACATACACACACACACACACACACACACACACACACACACACACACACTCACACGTGCGGGCGGTCGCGCACACTCACACACACACACACAAAATCACACATGGACAAATAGACACGAAAAATTATATATATATATATATATATATATATATGAAGAAAGAGAGATACACACCTTACATAAACAAAAGTTTATAGAAATATGTGTGTGTATGTGTGTGTGTGTGCCATCTAGATAAATTTCATACATGCATTATACACCTACACAAACACACATACACATACATATGTATAAAGGCATATAAATATTATAGTCTTCATATATGTACTCTCTCTCTCTCTCTCTCTCTCTCTCAATATATATGTATATATAGATTTATATATACTATGTACATATACGTCTAAATATTTACATAGGCAAGCATATGCATACATCAAAGTGCACGTGATTTTATCAAGATTATATATATATATATATATATATATATATATATATATATATATATATAAAGTTATATATATGTACGTATATACATGGGAATGTATGTAGTGTATATATAAATGTAAATGTACATATATAAATTAATACACACACAGACACTCACACACACTCACACACTCACACATACACACACACACACACACACACGTACATACATATATAGTTTATGAAGACATAATTATTTATGTCGACAAAACATTTGATAATTCACATACCTCAAAATTTGTTCCTGTATGAAGAGACTTTTACACACACATATCTATGAATGCGATAATCAGCCAGCGTCACGATTGATAGTAGTTGAAACAGCTTTTATATGATTAGCAGTGGCAGTAGTTATCGGGAAGTGCTTTACCCAAATGTGTACTCACCCACTTTTTCTTTATCAGCTAACATTTCACGCTAGTGATAATGCATCTTTTTAAAATATCTGGTGATTGTATAAAACATAAGCAAACATGGATTATTGTATTTCGAAAGGGCATAACAGCAAAGGAATATAAACATCCTCATACAGAATTCAAACTTTGTTCACAGAAACTTGTTTTTCTAGTCACACACACACACACACACACACAAATATATATATATATATATATATATATATCATCATCATCATGTAACGCCATCAGCACGGATATCCCTGACTCTCTCTCGCCACCCCTCCCTATCGTCCATTGCTTCCGGCAGGTCTTCAGGGCTACATCCCGTAACTACACATAGCTGTTGTATGAAGGTTCGAGCTCGTCGTCCAGCCTTCGCTCGTCCATGTGAATGGGTCCAATGGAGCATATCACTTATGAACTCGTCCCTACTTCTCCAGCAGTGTCCCGTACGTTTGGTTTGTCTAATTTTGATGGTTTCCGTGATGGGTGGTAGATGGCCGTACAGCTGCTGCTTTGTGGGGTGCTACTTGTTCAATATTGCTTGCAGCATTCTTGTGTAGTTGCCGTCAAGCTTTTTTTCCATCCGTTTAGTTAGCGTCCATGTGGTGGATCCATATAACAGTATCGATACGACCGCTGCTTGGAAGAAACGGCGTTTAATTTTATCGGTTAGGTCTGACTTCCATATGATCGATAGCCTATCGGTAGCTGTCCATGCCTTTGCTAGTCGCGTGTTGATGTCTTTCTCGGTTGATGAGACACTGCTTCCCAGGTAGGAGAACTTGTCAACAAGTTTCAGAGAGCTACCGTTTAGTGTGGTTGGCAAAAATTACGAAATTAGTTCACTTACCTTTTCTTTTCCAGCAGTAAATAAACTAACAAGATACTATTAATTTTAATAATTTAACCTCGTTTGTTTATGAAGTATTACATGAAGCCAGATTTTTTTTACTTTCAAATAAAGATAATTTTCACCTTATCTGTTTTTAGTTTATCCACTGCTAAATAAAACCCAAAATACAAATCCACCTCGTGTGCTGATTCCATAATTTTTGACAGTGTTATATATATATATATATAGTTTATTTTTTCCTCACTTGCTGAAATATAGAAAAATCCAAAAATTGTTTAGTCTGATGAAGTTTTTCTGTGAATAATAAGAATGAAATATTTCCAATAGACCCATTGTAAATGATTGATTTATCCATTTTTCCTCTTATTTTTATCATCTTGTCAGATTCACCAAAATCTATTTCTCAACACACACACACACACACATATATATGTGTGTGTGTGTGTGTGTGTGTGTGTTTGTGTGTATAAAGTTTGGACATCAAAGACATAGAGTCTGATTATCTCATAGATAAGGAACTGACAGTAACCAAGCATCGTTAACTCTGTGTCTACGCTATCCCAACTTAGATCAACATGTGCACTACTACTGATATACTTACTATCCAGAGATAATATGAAGCGAATTATAATGCAACGACATTCATAAATTGAGAGTAATTGATCCAAAAATCGATTACGACAACAAAGAAAATGTTGGTCGGTCGGTCGGTTGGTTGGTTGGTATTTTATAGCATATCAACCTTTGTGAATTTTTAAGTGCCAATTCCCGTTGATATATGAAAATGTACAGGGATGAAAAAAACGCAAGGTCTTCTGAGGATGATTTTATTTATTGAATTATTTGCCAACGTCAAACGTTTTGGGGCTTTTTTTAAAAAAATCTATCCATCTATTTATCTATCTATGCTGATATTTATATTATTAAGTTCATATCAACCAATTATAAACATCCTATAACATATCTATCCACTTTAGCAGTGTTATATTTCTTTTTATCTCTGTTTGATTCGATTATCTGTTCATCTATCTCTATCTAAATATATAAACGATGAAGTCAAATTACTTAACATGTGGGATTTCGTAACTTTTCAATATCAATAAGATCAAATAAGGAGAAAAATGAAAAACAAACAGTCTCTGTTTGGAAGTATTGTGATATTAGTTTCAAAGATTTTCCAGTGTTTTTTTATCATGCAAATAAACTAAAATCTTGGAATCTTTAAAATTAAAGTTGATAGTATTTTTTAAATTATGTTTGATTAAACCGTTGTTTATATTTCCTTTTTTTAAGCTTTTCGAGTGTTCATAAATTCATTTATTGAGACTAGTCCACAACTCCATCCTTGTCACAGACTATTTGACCAAGATGAGCATCAAGACAGTTCCTCGCCGTCCCTGTAGTCCAGACCTTGCTCCTTGTGACTTTTGGTAATTCCCTAAGCTCAGAGGCTGTCCTGGTGAAACAATTGAGGAGATGAAAGAGGCTGTAACGAAGGTTATTGACACGCTCACACAAGGGGACTTCCATGGGGCCTTCTGGAAGTTGTTGGAACGGTACAACAAGTGCATTGCAGCTGGAAGAGATTACTTCAAAGGGGACTAGAGTTTCATGTGCGTACTATCAATAAAAGTGCCCATACGAGACAAGTCTGGAAACTTATTTAATGATCATCGTACGTATCAAGAGTAAAGTGAAGAAATCCAGGAAAAGGAGTAGCACCTTCCCTTTTACCTCGGCGTAGTAGCTATAGAAATGGAAACCTTCGGGTCACCCTCGACTACGGTCGCCAACTTTACTTACTAATTCTATTTATCAAGAATACGAAGAATTTTCGAGCATTTGTATGGTTTCCATATACTTATAACAATCCTTACTAAATGAATGAATACTTTTGTTTGACCCATAGAGAAGACCCTAACAGGTCAAACCTCTCTAGGTTAGAGTGGACCTGAGAGTAATGGTAACCTTACCCAAACTCCAAGACTGGAGCTTCTTCATCAGATGTAGTTTAGTTTCGTACAAAGAAGCCGTAAGTTGAGACCGGTAATTTGCAGAGGGTAGGGCTCGTAAGAGCCTTTTCATGATAGGCATTTTCACGGATGAATTGACAAATATTGATATATTGATAAACTGGCTGATATTGTCTTTAATTGGAATCATTTTAAGATGAGGCTTCTTAATCTGAGAATTAATTTTTTTTTATTTATTGCGGACTTTTTGTCCTCATCTTGGTAGGTTTTTTTTGTTTGTTTTTTTTTGTTTCTCCTTCACTACGTTTCGGCCAAATTTCTCCTCAAGACTTCTTCAGGTGATTCAACAACTATGGAAGGCAGTAATTACTGGGGATACGGTTACAAGACTCTGCATTCCTATCCGAGTTCGCGGTTAATCACCTGAAGAAGGTCAGAGGTGAAATTTGGCCGAAACGCAGTGAAAGAAGAAACAACAAACACACACACAAAAAAAGAAAAAAACTACCAAGAAGTGGACAAAAAGTTCGTAATAAATAAATATTCTCAGATGGCTGATAGTGATTTATCGATATAAAGTGAGTAAAGTTGGTGACTATATTCAAGGGTGACCCGAAGACTCGCTTTTCAATGGTTACTACACCGAGGTGAAGAGGAGGGCGCTATTCCTTCATTGGATTGTTCCACTTTACATTTGATGCTTACCTTATAATGCTGAGTTTTAAGCAAGGCGGTATCAAGTATCATTTTTTAAGTCTTTGGTATGACTCGACCTGGGATTGAACGCCGGTCTCCCGGACCATTGGCGAACATTCTACTCATTAAATTAATAGATATTCATCATCATGTCGTGTTGCCAGCACGGATCTCCCTGACCCTCTCCCACCACCCGTCTTTAACGTCCATCGCTCCCGGGACGGGGGTCATACATCGTGTACCGGCACAGAGCTGTTGTATATAGGTTCTAGCTAGCCGCCCTGCCTTTGCTCGTCCATGTGAAGGGGACCACTTAAGCACATCGTTTATGAGTTCGTCCTTACTTTTCCAGCAGTGCCCCGTATGTCTGGATCACCTAGCATTGATAGTTTTCGTGATGGGTGGTAGGTGGCCGTTCAGCTGCTGTTTTGTAGGATGTTGCCTCGAGGACTTGTTCGATACAGCTGGCAGCATTCTTGCGTAATTGCCGTCAAGCTTTTTCTCCACACGTTTAGTTAGCATCCATGCAGTGCATATGGCAGCACGTTTAGTTAGCATCCATGCAGTGCATATGACAGCATGTTTAGTTAGCATCCATGCAGTGCATGTGGCAGCATGTTTAGTTAGCATCCATGTAGTGTATATGGCAGCGCGTTTAGTTAGCATCCATGTTTTGCATATGGCAGCATCGACACGACCACTGCTTGGAAAAAAAACGGCGCTTTATTTTATCGGTCAGGTCTGACTTCCATATGACCGATAGTCTATCAATAGCTGTCCATGCCTTTGTTTGTGTTGTGTTCTTGTTAATGAACACAAGTAGTAGTAATAATAAGACAAACCACGATATGTGAGGAAAATAGTTATATTTACAGGAAAGAGTATTTACAAGAAAGAGACTGTTAGTAATAAGAACATAGGATTAGTGATAGAGTAATGATATACTTCAACAATAGAAACGGCTCTTCTGGTCTGACTCGTAGGCTTATTCCCAGACTGATCTCCGCTACTGCCATATATGGCAGATGGAACAGCTCATTATCCTGAAAAGGTCGGTGATACCCAACAGTTAGTCACATGTTGATGCCATTCTCGGTTGAAGAGACGCTACTTCTGAGGTAGGTGAATTGTCCACTAGTTTCGAAGAATAGATATTAAAACCTGCGTATTATTTCGAAATATGTACTTAAATTTGAAACCTGTGTATATTCGTATAGATCTACATAGAAAATCATTAAGAGTAATTCAGTCATATTACTTGTAAGTTTTATTTTTAGTAAACAGAAAAGCATCTGTCACAATTTTATTTTCATCCGTGTATCTGTTTTGGTTTGGTTTGGTTTTATGGCAGATCAACTATTTTTGGTTATTTAGAGCCAAATCCTGTTTATACATACGTATTAAATATATGATTTGCAAATATTTTGTTGATAAAATTCTTAAATGAGTCTAAGCTCATTCTTTTGTACACAGTTAAATGGTTTCAAGTATTTCTATCAAACACGAATAATTCAACTATTAATTATAACTCGTTTGTTTTCACTCAGTTTAAATGTCAAACAGATCTATATGACACATAGATAGGAAACTATCAGGTGCTACCAACCCAGATTCTATTGGACCTGGGAGCGATAGTAATGAAGGGGTACTCCGTATTCCCCAAAGCTCCAGCATTACTGAAGCCTTAACATCAGATTAATTACTGTCATATCCAGGACACTTGTTGGGGGAGTCTTACAGAGATACAGTCGGTATATTCTACAGGTCCGACCGACTTAGCTGCAGGGTATTTGATTTGTTTGGTTTGGTTTCTTGTTTTGTATCATATCAACCTTCGTGGGTTATTTAATGTGAAAGCCATTCTTGTAGAAAAATATTTGTGGTACAATTTAACCCACTGCAGGGGAATAAGAGGGCTCATGCCTTTCCCAGATGGAGACACGTAATACTCCGACGTTGTTGCAGGAGTACTACAAGGAGACACGCTAGCTCCATACCTCTTTATCATCTGTCTAGACTACGTGCTTAGAACTTCGATCGACAAAATCAGAGAAAATGGCTTCGAGCTGACGAAGAAAAGAAGCAAAAAGTACCCCACAAAAACAATCACCGACGCCGTCTACGCTGATGACATAGCGTTATTGGCGAATACGCCTAATCAAGCAGAGACACTACTGCATAGTTTGGCACGAGCCGCAGCAAGCATTGGCCTCCATGTCAATGCACACAAAACTGAATATATGTGTTACAACCAAACAGGCAACATTACCACACTAGACGGAGCCTCTCTGAAACTTGTAGACAAATTCACCTACCAAGGAAGTCGCGTCTCATCAACCGAAAAAGACATCGACACACGACTAACGAAAGCATGGATAGCTATCAATAGGCTCTCGATCATATGGAAATCAGACCTAACCGATAAAATGAAACGCAGTTTCTTCCAGGCAGCGGTTGTATCGATTCTGCTATATGGATTCACTACATGGACGCTAACTAAACGGCTGGAGAAGAAACTAGACGGCAATTACACAAGAATGTTGAGAGCAATATTGAACAATTCCTGGCGACAACACCCCACAAGACACCAACTATACGGCCACTTGCCTCCCATTACGAAAATTATACAAGTTAGATGAACCAGACACGCAGGACACTGCTGGAGAAGCAAGGACAAGCTCATAAGTGATGTACTCCTATAGACCCCCACATATGGCCAAGCAAAAGCTGGACGACCAGCTCGAACATTCATACAGCAGCTATGTGAGGACACAGGATGTAACCCTGAAGACCTGCCAGAGGCGATGAATAATAGGGAGAAGTGGCGAGAGAGGGTCAGGGATATCCGTGCTGGCGGCACGACATGATGATGATGATGATTTGTCCGAAAATGAACGTAATAACGCAACTAGATCTTAAACTCATAACGATTTGGCAGGCCAGTACTTTAACCATTGCCCCGTGGGGATTCTCCCCTTGTTTTAATAATGATCAATGTATATAACTAGGATAAAAGGAATAAAATGCAACCTTTTACTTTGGTTTCTTTATTTCTACGGGCATATCAACCTTCTTGGTCTATTCAATGCTAAATCCAATCTTCGTAGAAGAACATTTATGGTGCTAGTGAACCCATATCAGAACATTTGAATGAGCTAAACATAAAATATAAAAGGGTGTGTGTGTGTGTGTGTGTGTGTTTACGTTTGTATGCGTATGTCCCTGTATATATGTATGTCTGTGTGTGTGTATAAACAAGGGTGTGTGAATGTAATTCTTTGATGTATGTGAGTATACATGCACACGCCTGTTAGTATGTGTATGTGCGGATACATATACATGTGTGTATGTGTATGTCTGTATAGGGATGTACATTTATGTATACGTTTGTGTGTGTGTGTGTGTTTATATGTTTATATATGGCCCAATCGTCTGGGGCTATTGAATACATCGACTGCTTCTCTGCAGACGGGTAAGACTCCCCCAATGAGTGTCCAGTGGCCCAGTCGGCTGGAGCTGTAGAATACACGGACTGCTTCTCTGCAGACGGGTAAGACCCCCCCAACGAGTGTCCTGTGGCCCAGTCGGCTGGAGCTGTAGAATACACGGACTGCTTCTCTGCAATGGGGTAAGACTCCCCCAACGAGTGTCCTGGATATGACACTAAACAATCTGATGGTTAGTCTTCAGTAATCCTGGAGCTTTAGGTAATGCAAAGTACTCCTTTATTGTCATCAATCCCAGGTCCACTCTGACCCGGAGTGGTAGCACTTGATAGGGTCCTATTTATGGGTTAAATACAACTAAACTATGTACTTATGCAAACCAGAATTGTTTGAAAAAGAACTGTTTTTGTAAGCTAAACTGAATTGTTTGAAATAGGACTGTTTTTGACATTGAACTGTGTGTAAACAAAAAATTATACTCATATTAAACTGAATCGTTTGAAACTTTTATCACAATGACGTTAAATGACCCGAAAAGGGTTGATAAACCGTAAAATAAAACAACCTACCAATCAACTTATATGTTTATGCGTGTATGTGAATTAACGGGAAATAGACAAGAGAAAACCTGAAGATTTATGCTTCTCCAAGACTGACTGCCCATGAAAAAGACTTATTCTTAAATAATAGTCAAATCACGCTGAAAGCGCCAGTTCCTATCAGATCACCAAAGTTAAGAGCCTGTTCAGTGCTCAGATGTGTAAGCAAGTACTGCAGGAAACATAAGGGCTGCATGCTACGCTTAGCAAAACGTATGAAATAAAAGCAATAAAAATATACACAAGTTTATGTTACAAGTTCGCCAATGGCCCGAAAGAACGGGGTTAAATTCCAGGTCAAGTCATACCAAAGACTCAAAAAATGGTACTTGATACCTCCTTGCTTGATGCTCATTATAAGATACGCATCAAGGGTAAAGTGGAGCAATCGAGGGATAGGAGTAGCACCCCTTCCTACACCTCAGTGTAGCAGCTATTGAAAAGGGAGCCTTTGGGTTGCCCTCAACTACGGTCGCCAACTTTACTTTTTACTTTTTTTATGTCTTGCCAATGAGATTAACAGAGTTGCAAAACAATTGTTTACTTCTCCGCAGAAGAAATTAAAACATTTCAATTTATGAAATTCTTTTTTTAGAAGATAAAGAAAATATTGGTTGTCTGAATTGTAGATATGAAGCATGAAAATATTTTTGCGTATGGTTGCATGATATCAAATATAGAATCAAATAGAATATAAACAATATTCAAAAAAATATATTTGATTCTTTTTTTTAATGGCATATCAACCGTTCTAGGTTATTTAATGCCAAAGCCATTCTCCAAGTAGAACAGTCGTTGTACTATTTAACCCATAGATGGGAGGATAAGGGGGTTCATACCTTTCCCAAGGGTATTTGCCCGAAAGTGAACGTAATAGCGCGACTGGAGTACGAACTCGCTTACTACGATTCCGCAGTCCATCGCTTTAACCATTACACCACGAGGACACCAGATATATTTGAGATTAAGATAGATTATTTGGTTTAACTGCATATCAGCAATGACGGTTATTTAATATCGAATCCAGTATATATATATATATATAATTTGTTAGCGAATAGTTTGTTGGTAATATTATTTTAGACATGTTCGATTCCATTCGTTCATTTAATAGTTTCAAGTTTTTTCTGTTATACCACAGGCAATTAGTAAATACTGCCCCGCTGACTTCTAACAGGCATGTTATATGACCAGGCTGACTTCAAAAAGGCATGTTACATTAACAGGCTGACATCTAACTGGCATGTTACATTTAACATCTAACAGGCATGTTATATGACCAGGCTGACTTCAAAAAGGCATGTTACATTAACAGGCTGACATCTAACTGGCATGTTACATTTAACAGGATGACTTCTAACAACTATGTTACATTACCAGGTTGGCTTCTAACAGGCTGAAGTAAAGTAAACAAAAAAGAAAAAATGAATCCATTCATAACCACATATGAAATAAACCCAAAAAGAGAATCAAATTGAATAGAGAAAATAATATAATCATGTTGGTAGAATTGAAATCATAAAAGCAAGGTAACTCCCAGCCGTTTATAATTCGTGGTGCAATGGTTATCGTCGTAGGATATGGACAGGGCGACACGAGTTCAAATCCTGGACCTGACTGATTGCATTTCACATAGCACTAATACCCTTGGGAAAGGTATGAATCCAAAATATTCTCCCTTCAGCTATGGGTAAATAGTAGGACAGACTAGGTTCTTCAGCCTTGGTGAGGCAACTAGTCTAGGAGAAGGAAAACTCTGAATTCAAACCCGTTAACGTCCGCTTAAAAATTGACCTTGTGTCATATCCTGCCCGAGCGGAGGGGTTGGGTAAATATGATAATTCGTGGATTAGTAAAAGACAAAGTGTAAATATGCATTCTAATGTAGAAAGGAATAAAAATAACGTCGGATAAATTCTATCAACATGATAATATCATTTTCTCCGTTTAATTTTTAAAATTAATCATCTTTTTTGGTTAATTTCATATGCGGCCAAGAATGGGTTATTTTCTTTCTTTTTTTTTTTTCTTTTTTTTTGTTTTTGTTTTCATTACTTCGGCCGGTTAGGATTCAACCTGGTAATCTAACATGCAAGGCCGTATTTACTAATTGTCTGTAATTATACTAATAATTTATTTACCATTACTCATTTGTTTGTGCACAGTTAAATGGTTTCAAGCATATTAAATGATTAAATAGTTCTATTTGACCCAAAGATGGGACCTTAACAAGTATTGCCACTCTACGTCAGAGTGGACCTAGGAATAATGGCAATGAAGAGGTGCTCCAAATTCTCCATGCTCCATGACTGGAGCCTTGCTATAAGATGTTTTAGTGTCACATCCAAAAAAACTTGTCGGTGGGGTGGTCTCTTCTGCAGAGATGCAGTCGGCGTATTCTACAGCCCCAATCAACAGAGTGGAGATCTATTTGATCCATAACCTAACAGGTCCTTCCACTACGGTCAGATTGGAAATAGAGAAATCATAATGAAGGGGTGCACCACGCTCCCTAGATATCCAGAACTCACTATGAGATGTAGTCTGATAACTAGGACACACCTTTTGAGGAAACGCCCTGCCCCTCTGCAAGGGGTGCAGTCAGTATATTCTAAACCCCACCGTCTGGAAAGCCTGAGTTTATCTATGGACTAAAAAATAATTGATGGAATAGGGATGGCCAAATATATCGTGTTGTGTTCGATAGTTATTACATATTTGTCGCTAGGATTTCAAGAGTCAACAAAATAAGAAAATATTTTCCAGCCAAAGCGAAGATTTAGAACCTTTAAAGAAACACCATTGCCAAGTGAAAAAAATGATTGCAATTTTAATTATAATTTTTTCATATCTGAACACCAAAATGTCTGCCACCCTCTGCGATTTTCCTTTTCTTTTTTTTTCTTTTTTGCATCAGAATGACCGGAGAAGAGACACATTTTCCTACTATTTTGAAATAACAATCTGATATTGTCGGAAAATATATAAGTTCCCCATAAAAATAGGAACAAATGAACAGAAAGATGACAATGACAAATTCAGGCTGATATTTGTGGCAGACCGTCTTGTGACTGGTTGTTGGGCGCTACCTTGATACACCTTAGGATTCTTTCTTTCAATTTGTTTTCTTTGAGATTTTATTTTTTTTATTTTAACGAGACACGGTCTATTCATTGCTGACGACCCTTTTCAATCACATGTCTACATATCATCAATAAATCTATCAATATATTAATATCCCCATTTTTTCGTCTCTACCAACCAACTAAAGCTCATCAATTCCTCATGAACACATCTATGATAGCGTCAAAAAATCGCTTCTTATCCACAAAACAGAATAATTCATCATACCGGCCTAGATCACTATGATATTCCTACTCATACACTTCATTCAAAACACACAGTAGGTGAACAACTATCAGCACAGAATATCAAAACAGCAAGTTCCAAGTCTCACCAAGAAGGAAGAACATAGCTGAACATTTTTGCTATGGCAACACACTACCTCTTCTTATAAAACTAGAAAAAATAATTCAGATATGTCTTAATATCTGAGGTCCATACAAAAGTGAGACATTTGAATCAATGTAAAATCTGGCTGAAGCTTGGAACGTTTCGAATGGCACTCGTTATAAAGCAGTAGTATGTCTTCAATCTTAACTGAATAGAACATGGACACGTAAATTGATTCCTCTAGGAAATGCTTATCATGACCTCTTGAAAATCTTTTAAATCATTGAACCAACAAGAAACCATATAGGCCTTTGTGTGCGTCTCATTCATGCATTTCATCCGTCTGGATTCAATAAGAATGGAAGATGCCTTTATCAGTTTAGATGAACATATTTTAACATATTTAATATTAAAATATGCTCAACTAAACTAATTCTTCTTTCTCCGTTAAGCTGACTATCCACAAAGAAATAGATTTTCTTTTTCAGATTTTTTTAAATGACTGTGTTATTCAATATACACAATAAGTATTCAGCCACTGACACCAGTATCTTGCTTTTCTTTAAGACTAAAATATAGCAAAATAATTATGATAAAAAGAATAATAGCGAGACAATGAAACGATCAATCACATAATAAGCGATTGCAGCAAGTTAACGCAAAAAGAGTATAAGACTAGACACGACTGGGTGGGGAAGTTGATCCGCTGGGAATTGTGCAAGAAGTTTAAATTCGATCATAAGAACAAATGATGTATGCATAACCCAGAATCTGTCATAGAAAATAAGACGTACATAATCCTTTGGAAATCTGAGATACAAAGAGATCTCCTAATCTCGGCCAGACGACCAGATAGAGTGAGAGTCAGCAAAAAAAAAAAAAAAAAAAAAAAAAAATGCTGAATAGTGAACTTTGCCGTTCCACCTGATCACAAGGTAAAACTTAAGAAAGGCAAAAAGAGAGATAAGTACCTAGACCTTGCAAGAGAACAAAAAAAAAACTATGGAAGTTGAAGGTGACGGTGAAAATAATTTTAATTGGTTCGCTTGGTACAGTCACCAAGGAATTGGTACAGGGATAAAAGGACTTGTAAATAAGAGAACGAGTGGCGACCATCCAAACTACAGCATTATTGATATCGGCCAGAATGCTAAGAACAGTCCTGGAGACTTGAGAAGACTTGCTGTCATTCAGACTCGATTAGAAACCATCAGCTCAGGCTGGGATGAAAAAAAATCTCAGATGAGTAAAATATTCTGTCCTTGATAGTGAGACACACAACTTTCTCTGGGATTTTGAGATACAAATGGATCACCTAATCTTGGCCAGACGACCAAACCTAGTGATAGTCAACAAAGAGAACATGCCGAATAATTTACTTCGCCGCCCCAGCAAACCACAAAATAAAACTGAAAAGAAGTGGAAAGAGAGATAAGTACTTAGATCTTGCTAGAGAAATAAAAAAAAGTGATAGTGATTCCAGTTGTATTTGGTGCACTTTGGTGCAAAGGATTTGTAAAAGAAGAGGAGGACTTGGAAATAAGAGGACAATTGGAGATCCTCCAGACTAGAGCATTACAAAGATCAGCTTGAATACTGAGGAGAGTCCTGGAGACTTGAGGTAACTTGCTGTCACTTAAACTCCAACGAGAAACTATCAGCTAATGCGAGTGTGAAAACCTCTCAAAGAAATAATAAGAAGACGACAGATGCTCAGGAGAGCTACCATTCATTGATCAACACATCCTTACGGAGAGTAAAAAGAGACGAAAAAATCTTGCTATGGTGGAATGACTTCAAAAAGGTACAGGACATAGTCTCGCAAAGCTGGATAATAGGTTGTCTAAAAATGTTCTAGATGTCCGGCGAAGTCTTAAAGTTTATCGAGAATACCATGGAAAACTGGAGAGTGAAACTGACAGCAGGAGGAAAAAGCTTAGCTGAGGTGAAAATCTAGTGAGGGGTCATCCAGGGAGATGTGCTGTCACCATTACTATTTGTTATAGCGATGATATCACTGATTCATACACTTAGGTAATGCAGAGGCAGATACAAACTTCATAAATCGTAAGACAAAATCAACTACCAAATGTACATGGACGACATCAAACTGTTTCCCAGAAATTAAAAAGAATTAGAAATCCTTACACCGGCTGTGAGGATATACAGTGATGGTATATGGATGGAATTTGATATAGAAAAATATGCCATGCTAATAATGAAAAGCAGAAAACAACATAAGACGGAAGGAATAGAACTACCAAATCAAGAAAAAATCAGAACGTTCGGAGAAAAGAAAACTTACTAATACTTGGGAATATTAGAAGCGGACACCATCAAACATGTGGAGACGAAAGAAAAAAGAATACCTCAAGAGAACGAGAAAATTACTCGAAACCAAACTATATAGCAGAAATCTCATGTAAGGGATAAACACCAGGGCTATCCCATTTATAAGATACTCGGAACCATTCTTAAATTGGACGAGAGAACTTCAACAACTGGACCAGAGAATAAAAAAACTTATGATGTGCCAAGAAAACGAGGTAGAGGACTTTACAGCATTCAAGATAGCGTTGTTGCATCGATACAACGACTAGAAGACTACATAAAAAAACGGGTGTGGGGGAAGACTGATTACAGCGACCAGAAACAACACAATCATCAGTAGAATAAAAATAACCAGAAAACAAAAATGGGAAGAAAAACAAGTGTATAGACATTTCAAGCGACAAAAAAGCGAAATCTCACTCGAGAAAACTTGGATGTGGCCAAAAAAGGAAAACCTTAAGCGAAAAGCTCTCTTTTCAAAGCAGCACAAAACAACCTCCCTAAGTACTATGTTTAAACAAGAATTGACAAGACGCAACAAAATAGCAGATGTCGATTATGCAGTGACAGAGACGAAACGATCAATCGAATAATAAACAAATGCAGTAAATTAGCGTAAAAAAAGCATTAGACTACATATGACAGGGTGAGCAAGGTGATTCACTGGGAATTGAGCTAGAAGTTTTTATATTGAACAAACAACTGGTATATGCATAACCCAGAATCACTCCCGGAAAATGAGACGCTCAAACTTCTCTTGGATTTTGAGATATAAACGGATAACCTAATTTCAGGCAGACGACCAGATCGTGATAGTCAATTAAAAAATGAGAAGATAAGTACCAAGACCTTGCTAGAGAAATGAAAGTCTATGGAACATGAAAGTGACGGTAATGCTAATTGAAATTCGCGTATTCGATACAATCACCAAAGAATTGGTACAGGGACTGGAGGTCTTGGAAATAAGAAGACGATTAGAGAGAATCCAAACTACTACATTTTTTAAATCTGACAGAATACTCCAGTGGAAAAACATCTGCTAATGCTGGTGTGGAAAACTCTCAAAAGAGTAGAATCATAATAATATATTTCTTTATCCAACATCTTTGCCACTGGTAGAATGTGATACAAGATCAATCCTTAAGCAAAGTAACGTAGGTTTGAATTCAAAGTTTTCTTTTTCTTTGACTGGTTACCTTACTGTGGCTTAAGAAACCAGTCTATTTTGCTATTTATCCAAAGCTGGGGGGAAGGGTAGAATACATTGATTCATGTCTTTCTTAAAGGCATAAGCGCAAAGTGAAACACCATTGGCCTCGTCGATGATTTGAACTCGAATCGCCAATTCCATTTCCCACGATGATGACTATTACGCTAAACAGTCCAAGTAAAAATGGAATACTGATCGAGAATGTCATATCATTAGACGAAGAATGAAACGTGGGGGTTCGAGGCCTTGGACTCCAATATCTATGGATGAAAGTAAAATGAAGGATAGTCGAAAGACTGACTTAAGATCCAAAATGGTGACAGCCCAGTCGGATCGGATTGTAGAATACACCTACTGCATCTCTGCAGAAGGGTAAGCACGCCCTCCCCACGCACAAATCAGTGTCCTAGATATGACACTAAACAATATGATGATGAAGTTTCAATCCTGGAGTTCTGAGGCATGTGAAGTACCTTTTCATTGCCATTACTCCCAGGTTCAATCTAACCCGGAGCGGTAGCACCTGGTAGGGTCATATCTCAGGGTAAAATAGAAGTTTGACCATTTAACTATGTGCTGACAAATGACAAATGTTAAGTGGAATTGGTAGTGCTACATAACAATACTTGGAACCATTTATTTATTTGCAAATGAATGAATAGTGTTCAATAAAATAATTAGTGTTAAATGACAATACTTGTAACCACTTCACTGTGCGCGAACAAATGCTTAATATTGAAGAGGAACATTAGTGTTAGAAGGCAATAATTGAATCTATTTAACTATTTAGAAACAATAGCAATTGCTGAATGCAAAAAAATTAAGTTCTAACTCGTTTAAAAATTGAATTACTTAAAAATCCTATTTAAATATGGGCTGACAAAAAATTAATCCGTAATATATATATATATATATATATATATATATAAAAACAATAAGTTCATGCATTGCAAGTTAGTAAGTTCTAGCATTTTCTCAAAAGTATCCCTTATTCTGCAGCTTACAATTTCTGGCGTCTTTTACCGCATTTTTTGTCCTTGTACATAAAATTTCATTTGCTTCAACTTCACCAAGCATTATCGACAGGTGCTTTTAACTATCGCATCTCAAAATTCAAGGATCTATTGTCTAAATTCGTTGGCTTATTCTTCTCAATTAAAGAGCAAACAATGTTGATTGTATATTTTATATTCAACCACGATTTTCCCCCAAACTGAACAGAATTATCATTTTTTTTTCTTTTTGCAAACAAATCCTAAGCATTAGGCACACATATAAACAATAAAGAATAGAATTGTTTTCAAAGATACTTCTAAGATTTCCCTATTACGGCGTAAAAAATAAGTAAATTGATAGATTGCATAAACCTAATAAAATAGAAAATATGAAAAAAAAAAAAAAAATGTAAAGAATGAAGAGATGTGCATTCTTCTCGCTTTCAATCAGTCACGATTGAAATGTTCACTTGTCAATTGCTATCAACACTTCATTGGAATCTGGCCCAACAGGATAGAAGTCTGTGCTGTCATTTACAAACCGCCATTTTGACTGCCATCAAATTTACAGACAGACGTTTTGTTTTTGAAGACATTGAAAAAAAGAAAAAAAAAACCACATATTTGTAAAGAAAAAAAATTATATTTAGACTGACACAGATTGATATTTGAAAAGTGGGTATCGTATTGCAGATATTTAGTTGGTTTTTTTCATTTTAACAAATAAATAAATCGAAATGAGTGTCTTCCGTGTCAATTACAACTTATTTCATTTGTATTTTTAACTTCGTTTTAATTTTATTCCACCAAACTCAACGTAAGCATAAATATCCCGATTCTTTCTAAATACAATTCGTTAGATATTCGTCAAAATGTTGATGCGTTGTCGTCAAGGTGCAGAATACATTGTGTGCCCAGTATCATAGCCAGTACACACATTTTTGTGTGTAATGGGTATGATGCTAAACTGTAATTGTTAACTAGGCTCTAATTCTTGAGTTCGGAGGAGTCTGGAGTTACCTACTTCATTGCCATTGCTCCCAGGTCCACTGTGATCCGCTGTTAGGGTCACATCTATGGGTCAAATAGATCTTATTGAAAATTAACAGTTAAAACCATATAACAAAATGTGAATTATTTTCATTCAAGACAATATTTGAAACCATTATTAGTATTTGATAGGAATACTTGAAATCATATAACTAGACGCAAGAAAATTATTATTATTATTATTATTATTATTATTATGTTCATCATTGAGAGTTTTTTTTTTGGCAGCAGCAAACGCTGATGGACTTTCACTGAAGTTTGAGTGACAGCAAGCTTCCTTAAGTCTCGTGGACTCTTATCAGTATTCTGGCCGTTCTCAAAAATACAGTAGTTTGGATGGACTTCACTCGTCCTCTTATTTCTAAGTCTTCCAGTCCTTGTATCAATCCTTTGGTGACTGTACCAATTACAATTGGTATAATCGTCTCTTTCATGTCCCACAGTTTTTTCGATTCCCTAGCAAGATCGAGGCATTTATCGTTCTTTTCGCTTTCTTTCAATTTTATTCAGTGGTTAGCCAGGACAGCTAAACCCATAATTCTGCAAGTTCTCTCTTTTTTTTTTCTTTTTTTTTTGTTGATTATTATAAGGTCTGGTTGTCTGGCCGTGATTAGACGATCCATGTGTATCTCAAAATCCCAGAGGAATTTGTGCATTTCATTCTCCAGGAAAGATTCCGGGTCGTGCATATTAATAATTATCATTATTTTTATGAGAGTTTTTCTAACCAGCGTTGGCTGATAGTTTCTCCCTCGAATTTGAATGACAACAAGTCTCCTGAAGTCTCCAGTACTCTTCTCAGTATTCTGTCCGATCTCAATAATGTAGTAGTTCGGATGGTCTCCACACATCCTGTTATATCCAAGTCCTCCAGTGCTTGTAATAATCTTTGGTGACAGTACCAAGAGCACCAATCACAAATGGTACGATCATAACTTTCATGTGCCACAGCTTTTTCAATTCCCTCGCAAGATCGAGGTTCTTATCCCTCTTTTCACATTCTTTCAGTTTTACTGTCTGGTCCGCCGGGACAGCAAAGTCCACAATTCTGCAAATTCTTTTTTTTTTTTTTTTGGTTGATTATTATAAGATCTGGTCGACTGGTTGAGATTTGGTCATCCGTTTGTATCTCGAAATCCCTGAGGAATTTGTGCGTCTCATTCTTTAGGACAGATGTTGGATTGTGCATATACCATTTGTTCGTATGGTCAAACTTCAACTTCTTGCTCAATTCTCAGTGGATCACCTTGTCCACCTAGTCATGTCAAGTCTTATATTCTTTCTGTGCAAATTTGCTGCATTCGCATATTATGTGATTGATTGTTTCGTCTCTTTCGCCACAAAACCTACATGTGCTGTTTTTTTTTGTTTTTTTTTGCGCCTTATCTATTCTCGCTATGATGTGATTTGTCCTTATGGCGTTGTTTTGTGTTGCTATTAGAAGAGATTCAGTTTCTATCTTAGGGTTTCCTTTTCTTAGCCACATCCACGTTTTCTCGGGTCAGATGTCGCTTGTTAGTCGTTTAAAACGTCCATAGAGTTGTTTTTCTTCCCACTTTTGTTTTCTGGTTATTGTCGTTCTGCTGGTCCTCGTTTCGTTAGTATTGTTTCTGATGGCTGTGATCAGTCTTCCTCCGCGCTTTTGTATGTAGTCTTAGAGTCGTTGTATCGATGTGTCCACGCTGTCTTCAATGCTGGCAAGTCCTCTTCCTCCCTCTCTATAGTTTGTCAACGTCATCTCTTGGATGCAATGCCTTGTGCATGGTCATTAGTTTTTTTTTTCTCTGGTCCATTTGTTTAAGTTCTTCTCTGGTCCTCTTCAAGAATGGTCTCGAGTATCTTACGAGGGGCATAGCCCTGGTATTTATTCCTTTGACAAGATTCCAGCAATAGAGTTTTGGCTCGAGTAATTTTCTGGCATTTCTGAGATACTCTTTTTAATGCTTTTCTTTCATTTCCTGTTGTTTGATGCTGTCAGCTTCCAATATCCCCAAGTATTTCTATGTTTCCTTTTCTCTGAGCGTTCTGACGACTATTTGATTTGGTAGTTCGGCTCCTTCTCTTATGTGCCGTTTGCCACTTTTTACTACTAACATGGCGCATCTTTCTATGCCAAATTCCATTCCTATATCTTGATTGTATATTCTCATTTTCTTTTAGGGTTTCCAATTCTTTTTCGTTTTTGGCAAAACGTTTGATGCCGTCCATGTACATCAAGTGAATGATCTTTTCTTGTGATTTACTGAGATTTTATCCGACTGTGCATTTCCTAATGATGTGTTTGAGTGGCATTATGGCTATCACAAATAGTAATGGTGATAGTGCATCTCTCTGGAATATGCCTCTTTGTATATTTACCTCTGCTAAGCTTTGTCCTCCAGCTGTCAATTCCACCCTCAAGGTTTGCATGGTCTTCTCGATAAACTGTACGATTTTGTCAGGTATTTATATATTTTGAGACAGTGTAGTATCCAGCTTTGGGGGACCATATTGTGAGATTTTTTGTAGTCGATCCAGACCATAGCTAAATTTTTCCATCTCGTTTTACTTTCGTTGAGTATGTGTTTTCTTTATCAGAAAAGATTCCGTGGCTTATCAGTGAGTTGTAGATTTACTTCCTAATTTTTGCCGTTAGTATTTTCTTCATCATCGGAAGGCACATTATGGGTCTATAGTTGGTTGGGGCATTTCCTCTGAGGTGGGGTCTTTTTTGATTAGAGTGGTATTCTCTTTGGGCATTCATTAGGATAGCTCGGTTTTCTATATGCATTTATTCATTTCAGTAACAAGTCTGTCGTGTATGGAAGTGAATTTTTTAAACCAAAATCCCTGTATGTCATCAAAGCCAGGGGATTTCCAGTTTGTTATCTTTTTAAGTGTTGCCTTGAACTAGTCGGGATGTTTGTTTACGTGAGGACCTTCTTTGAGCATTGGCAACTCTGTTTTCTAGGTTGTTTATCCATTCGGCTTTTTTGTTGTGATCTTTTCGTTCCCATATTTTGCTCCAAAATCTTGCTTCTCTCGCTTCGAGTTGTTGATATGGCTTCGCCCATTCTCCCCCTAACTGTTATTAGGCTGTTTTTTCGTTGTTTTCGAACGTCCTGTTTTGTTCATATTGTTTGGTCTTGTCTTGGTATCTTTTTAGTCTTCCTTCTTTTGCTAGTTATTTTTGGTTGGTCGCCTCAAGCTCTTTTTTAGTTCTAGTTGCCGAGCTTTTTCAGTTTTCAGAAAATTCCTTAATGTTCCGTTTTAGTATTCTAGCTTGTTGTCGTAGTGTTTTTATCAGTGATTCAAGTTTGAGTTCCTACCCAAGTTTTGACTTTCTGTTAAGGGGACCCCGATTTTTTTACAGACTAATTTTGCTTCTCCATATTCTAAATTGTTTAACTCCGTGATGTCGTTTGTCGGGATATTTGTCAATACGTCGTTTACTTTCTCGGTTTTGGACTTGACTGTCCGCCAGTCTTGGTTCCTGGAAGAAGGCAATGTGGTTTCTTTTCAGACATGATTCTTTTAATGGTATCTATATTGGTTTCTTTCTCTTGGGTCAGTGTTTGCGTTTGTGTGTTCGTGGTGCATGGTTCATTGTCATGTAGTGTTTGGTTAGGAGTCTCTGGCCTTCTGTATTCATTGTCTCGATTATTGTGGTAGGGGTTTGTTGACGTGTTTGCCTATATATTTGTTGGTAAATTTCCAGTATTTCAAGGTCAGAAAACCAATGACTCTTTGTTATTGTCCTAATCTGGTCAGCGAGCCTTTGGTTTGTTGCCTTAAATCTGTCGAATTCTGTCCAAATTTCTATCATTCTTCTTCTATACCCTCTTTTGGCCAGATTGCTTCTAAAATAACAGTATAATGCTAGTTTGTTGTCTTTCCTTGTCCACTTTCTACGCAGTGGTCTGTGATGTGAGTGGTCGAATTGTTCATCGTGTGTGTACCTGAAAGAAGAATTATTTGTATACCTGAAAAAGAACAGCCAACATTGGCAGGATGCTAATTGGTCCCCATGTTGGCTATCAAGAGTGTACTTGCCGATCATGACACCCAAACCTGCCATCTGGGCCCCATGTTGATATAGATTTCGATTTATCATTTTCCATGGGTAGTATATCGTGGCTATACCAGACCCAGGGGTTGTTTATTATCTGTGCTCATGATACAGATGTAACCAAGAAGAGTCACAGTGACTGTTCATGAACTGGGGGTCACAAAAAAATTAAATGGATAAAACCTTAAGTTTTAACTTAGTTAAACCCATTATCCTGCTATTTCTATATGTAATTTTTCGAACTAAGTTCCTGAGCTAGCTTCAGCTGTTCTTATATCTCCTTTCTGGTTTTATATATACTGCCCTATTTTGAGACTTTATTTCCACTAAGGCAAATCCTTTCTTAATAAAAATTAGACTCCTGGTGACTTTTCGGCTGTTTGGGGACGGTAATTGCTCTTAGCTCTTTCAGTCAATATCAGTCACGTATATTTTCATCGATGGAGAGAATTCACATATAAGCCATATAGATTTTCGCGCCGTAAATTTAAATAAATCTATTTCGTGATTTCGGAATAGTCTAGCTGAAAATGATTCTGGGAGTTAAAATGTCTTTTAAATTACAATTGTTTACCAAAAGATTTAACGAGTAACGAAAATAATTTTTTTTTAAATTAAAAACATATTTTACAAACCCGACTTTCTTCGAAAAACACACAGCGAAGATTCGTTTAACTTCCTCAGCTGTTCGATCTCGATTCCTGCCTTCTCTCTTTTATTATATATTATAAGAAATATAGGTGTCGTAACATTCTAGAATGTTCGATTCTAAAGTTATTTCCAATCCTTTGTTTTTACCATCCTACCTACATCTCCCGCTCACACACACCGACAGAAGTCACACGTAAGCCATATAGAATTTAACGTGGTGAATTTAAACTAATCTATTTCGTGATTTCGAAATAGTTTAGCAAAAAATAATTTTGGGAAATAAAATGTCATCATTTAACTTACTGTTGTTCACCAAATTTAAATCAAAGACAAATTTTACTAACCCGACTTTCTTCGAAAAACACACATTCGTTTATCTTCCCCTATTATTATTATTATTATCATAATCATTTACTCCTTAAGAGTTTTTCACATCAGCGTTAACTGATAGACTTTCACTGGAGTTTGAGTGACAGTAAGTCTCCTCAAGTCTCCAGGACTCTTCTCAGTATTCTGGCCGTTCTCAATAATGCTGTCGTTTGGATGATCTCCTCTCGGCCTGCAAATTCCGAGTCATCCAGTCCCTTTAATAATCCTTTTGTTACAATGCTAAAAGCACCAATCACAATTGGTATAATTGTCACCTTCATGTTCCACAGTTTTTTCAATTCTCTAGCAAGGTCGAGGTATCTATCCTTCTTTTCCCATTCTTTCAGTTTCATTATGTGGTCAGCTGGATTCTTCTTCTTCTTCTTCTTCTTCTTCTTCTTCTTCTTCTTCTTCTTCTTCTTCTTCATATTATTATTATTATTTGTAGTAGTATTAGTAGTAGTAGTATCATTATTATTTTTATTCAGAAAGAGTTACTTGAAACCGTATGATTGCGAATAAATAATCAATATTAACAATAGGTTGTTTGTTGGTTTTTTTGTCTGTCTGTTTAGTTGGTTGATTGGTAGATTGGTTGATTGATTGGTGGTTTTGCTTTATCAACCTTTGTTGATTATTTAATTCCAAATTCAGTTTTTCACAGAAATATCAATTAGTTAAAGATTTGTGGACGAATTATTATTGCTATCTAACCCTAATAATTCTATTAAACATTACTCATTCCTTTGCCCATTGTTAAAGTATTGCAATTTAACACAAATAGTATAATTTGCAATTTGTCAAATGATTTCAAGTTTTACTATTTAACACTTATAATGTTAGTAAGTAAAGTTGGTGACCGCAGTCGATGGTAATCGGAAGGCTCTTTTTTCAGGTGTAGGGAAGGGCGCTATTCCATGCCCTGAATTGCTCCTCTTTACCCTTGATACGTACCTTATAAAGCTGAGTGTTAAGCAAGGCGACATCAAGTACTACTTTTTGAGTCTTTGGTATGACTCGACCTGGGGTTAAACCCAGGTCTCCCTGGTTCAACATTATTTATTCGTTTGTACAATTAAACGGTTCCAAGTATTACGATGTAATACTAAAAATTCAATTTAAAATCAATTATTTGTTTGCACAGAGTTAAATGGTTTCAACTATTGTAATTGACTAAATAGTCCTACAACCACTCCAGGCTGGGAGTAATGACAATTTACGGGTAATCCAAATTCCTCAAAGCTTCAAGCACTTTAGTGTCATATCTTGGACATACATTGGTGGGGTCTCATCCCTCTGAATAGGTAAGGTCGGCGTATTCTACGGCCCCAACCATATGAGCAGATCAGATTTTTTTTGTCATGCCTAGGACACTCGTTAAGGATTGGCTGCTTACCCCTCAATAGAAATGCAGTCGATGTATTCTACTGTCCCAGCCGATTGGGCAACGAATTAGAAATTATTACAAATGATTATTACCATCATAGCTTATATGAAACCATGAATTTGCTTGAAAATGCTATAAAAGCAATCAACCAATCAAAATATATTAACACTAAAACTGATGACACACTTATATTTATCAATAATTTCTTGTCTTTATTGGATTAGCAAGAAAAACTTAATATTAACTTCTCAGATATTTTATTAGATAAATTATAATTCCAACTTTTACAACAGCTAAAAATTCCAGCTTAATTAGTATATCTAAACAATATTATACAATACTTAGTTATATATATATATATATATATATATATATATATATATATATATATATATATATATATATATAAGTATTTTGTAATTTGCTTGAAGCATTGTACAAATTATTCTATTTCATAGTAGTGAATTAATTTAGAAGGCTATTGCAATGCGAAATAATAATTATTTGAGTCTAATTAATTTCAAAGTAAAACTTTATCGT